>CABFVX010000767.1:219561-231049 GCA_902151425.1 Timema shepardi
GGGGGGGGGGGGGGGGAATGCGGGTGATTGAATCCCTCTATCTCCTTCAATAGGACCAAATAGTGTTCATTTTCAAGCGTCTTACCGGGAATACATCAGCGACCCACTTTCTGAACGCCCTCCTCTGTCCCTTCATCTCATCCCCCTCGGCGACCTTGAGTAGACGTTTGCCCCCCAGACGAGCCAGCAAGTGGTCCATGTAGTGGCCAAACGCACAGAAGTTGGGGTAGACGCTTGACCCCAGGGCAAACACCGAGTACCTGAGGGAATATTCAGAAGATGAGTACAGCACTCCTAGAAACCTGGCTTGAACCAAAAATTAAACCTACAGGCTGATTTAGATAGGAAGGAACTTTATTTTACAGATATAAGAGTTAATAAAAAAATTTGTATACATTTATAAGTGATTATATGCAGGGCTGGGGCAAGCGTTTCGTGAGCCCTAGGCGAGACATAGAATTTCTGACCCAGCTGTTTTCTGTATAATATAAATAGACCGCACCCACTGCAAGACGAAAAATAATAGTAATAAATAGGGTGCCAAAATACCCGACAAAAAAAGGAAAAATAATCAAAATAAGTTCAAAAATAAGTGATGGCCCTTTCTCTTCACTCCCTTAATCAATGTACACAAAAATACTATCCCTTCTTCCATTTCTCTTAATATTTTCGGAATCTTTTATTAATTAAATAAAGCGATTCGCTGAACACGCGACCCCAAATGCCATAAAATCATTCAAAGTGATTTGTTTTAATTATTTAGTTAATTGAGGTATTTAATGTGTCCTTAATGAACCGACTTATTACTCGGCACATGAGAATTTCTATGAGCGAGAGCGAAAGGGTCTACCAATTATACCGGGAAAGGAATTTTCACATACTTTCCAGGGTTCTTTAACATGTCACAATCAACATGGGACCGACGGCTAACTTCCCCTCCGAAGGAAGTTGTGCTACGGATTTTTATCGCTCAAGAAAACTCCGTAGGTCTTGTATGGGTTTGAACCCACGAGCTTCGGGTCCTGAGGCAAGCACTTTACCCTAAACCCACCAAGTTCGAAGAATTTGTTGTTAGTAAATTTTTAATTTATATGTGTATATATATTATTAATATCAGATGTGATATTTATATGCTATTCCTTTATTTTGAAATAACTACTGGCCTATTTATATAAATAATAATTTTTAACCATTAAAAGCTGGGCCTTCATCATGCTATAATGCTCTCCTGGCTGCTTTGCGCCCTAAGTTCACCTGATGGATTGGCCCAGCCCTGGTTGTGTGATATACATCTGTCGCATTTTGTAGACAACATTAATACCTATTAAATAACACTAATAATATAGTCAAATGTTAAAAATGCTGACCGCCAAACAATATGTTTATGTGGTTTTTTTTTAAGTTCCTTCCTACGATAATCCTACCGGTAGAAAGTAATACTCTACAGTACACACCCCCAACATTAAGCACTCCCTTCCCCAAACTTTTTAAACATATATGATTGTATCAACAAAAAAATTCTTAAAAGTATTTATTTCCTTTGTAAAATCAGAAAACGCACAAGGATTCACTCAAACCAAAACATAATAAAAGAGTGGTAACCATTTTCCAATCAAGGAATAAATAATTATTGACAGATAAATTAATAACTAAATTAATAGAATAAATCTATAAATATTCAATGAGAGGAGATTTATAAACTTTCCTCCTACCGTGGACACAAAGTGTCATGTGGCACATTTTCTGTTTGATGTAACCACACTCTTTATTGGCAACAGACTCACTTTTTACTCGTGCGTCTTATTTGGCATTGCAAAATGTCATGCATGATCAGTCCACAGTTCCCAAAAGGGTTTGTATCCAGTCTAGACTGTGAAAAACTGTTGACCTCGTACAATGCATTTTTATATTGATAAAAGTGAGTCCAGAGTATATCCCCATCGTATGAATTGACTGTCTTACGTTAAAAAAAATATATTATCACTCAATTTCAACTGATGTCAATGGTACCAATAGATACTAACGTATCGCCCCACTGGTTGCATTACTAGCAGGGTTGAAAGAAATCAGGAAGATACAATAAGTTGAAAAAGCAATAAAGGAAAAATGGACAAAAATGTAAATGCCAAAAATGACAAGTTTTCTGAATAATAGTAGATACTCCTACTCTAGATGACTGTACGGATTAATGCTATTTATTCAGTCTCGCCATAATAAATATTTAAACTTTAGTTACACTATTTAAACTTTACCTAAATTATCTCAACGTTATAGCGCTTACCACACCAAGCTGTCCCATTCTATCTCTTGGATTGTCCCCTTTTCTGCATTGTGCTTTATCCAAGTAACAGGTTGTTCCCCTTTTCTTTAGCGTGCTATATTCAAGGGATGGTTGTCCCCTCTTTCTGTGTCTTGCTCTATTCAAGCAACAGATTATTACCTGTTATATACCTTATGTGCTGCAGGGGTTTCCCAGTCATCTGCGCCACGTTCTCCATAATGCAGCTCTTGATGGCGTTGATGTGTTTCATCTGCCTCTTCACAGATCCAGCATCTTTCACCTCAGAGATTATGCTCAGAATACTGCTCACCGTGTGGTCCTCTGACTCGGATATCCTGTTGGTCGTGTTCATGGTCTCATCAAGGAGCGTTGCCTCATTAGTGCCCATCTCGAACAATCTGCCGTTCAGCTTGTTTTCCTCCGTCTCACCTTCTTCCTGCACGTCTGTCAAACTATCCACGATATAACTAGGCAAGTTGGAGAAGCTGTTCTTCTTAGCTGCTTGTGAATTTTTAACGACCTCTTTAAGTTCGTTATTACCATGTTTCTGAGGGCTTACCTCATCAGTTGGTGTTGTAACGTCGTGTTCACGAGGAACCGGTGAATCCTTATCTTCACCACTGCACAGTCCCGCATAATCCGCTCCGCAACTAGCCTCCTCACCGCTGACACTGTTTTGTACTTCACTGTCGGTAATCGCCACCTCATTTGATTCATTGTCGTGGATCTTATTGGAAACCTTATCCATGGATACGTTATCATCAGTAGCGGTCTCTTCAGTGACTAGTTCGTCGTTTAGTTGATCCTTTTTTGCTTTATTTCTGTAATTGACTGCTTCCTCCATTTCACTGATTAACCATCTTGTTTTTTCCCTGAAACAAAAAAATCAAATTATAATATTTGCAGAGCACATTTACCAACATTGACATATACAATCCGTTTATTATGAACTTGACCGATTGCACTATAGCCATAAATAAAGTTTTGCGGGACAAAGATAAGTATTAACTAGTTTTTCAAATTTAATTTAAAAAAATGTGTGACCTGGCGGTCTAGGGGTAAGGAGTCAGACTTCTATGCTGGCGGCCGGGGTTCAATCCTCGGTCCCGGCAAAGATTTATCTGATTACCAAACCCTTCCTTCACCTCTGACAAGACATCTTGTGAATGTGGGGAATGCCAGGCCTCCACCGTGGTTCGGATTCCACGTTAAACTGTAGGTCCTCCATTTCATCTCACAATCACCCTACCATTACACATTAGCGTAAGTGCGTATAACCCGAACGGGTAGTAAGACGNCTCCACCGTGGTTCGGATTCCACGTTAAACTGTAGGTCCTCCATTTCATCTCACAATCACCCTACCATTACACATTAGCGTAAGTGCGTATAACCCGAACGGGTAGTAAGACGCGGTGCTAATAATAATAATAATAATAATGATAATTGTTATTATTATTATTTAAAAATTATAAACACACATAATAAACTGACATGAATAAGTTTAAATACATTGAGAATGTATAATAATCATAAACACTTTAATGATCTATAATTTTTTAAGTTAATTCACAAGATTTAAATGATAGGGTGTGAGTGAGATGAGTGAAACTGTCAATGAACTTCCAGAATTGTTTCATAATCTGGTTTAAACTGTGATGAGGCGATTATCAAGAAAGAAAACAAATGCTCATCAGTAAGTTGGTTTCTAAGATCACTTTTCCTAAGTTTCATGATTGAAAACAATTGTTTGAATTGACACAAGGTCACACACATTGTCAAGTATTTTTCGACATGATTTACCAAGTTTGGAAATGTTAATTTTATTTAAAAAAATACAGTTTTGTTGTGTTTAAAAAAAGTATGTTTCACAACGTTACACATTTATATTATTTGCCCCGTGGGCCAGTTTAAATACACAAAAGAATTGGGCCGTATTTGGGCCGCGGAATGTAGTTTGCCCCTTCCTAGTGTAGTTAGTCGAGGTAATGTTGCTACTTTTTGACACGTCTGTCTTCTGTGCTGATGGTCACTGATTCTATTCCCGGCATGACCAAAAATTATAATTCGTAAAATTAAGGCTTTACTTTTCAGAATAATATCAATCGGTTCAGAATGCGCACGTTAAATACCTTCCATGTTAAGTTTAGTTCACACACTTGGCTTTTAAACTATTTTTAGATTCAAGAGAAGCATTTTACTTATTGAAAACAACCAATAAAATATTATTTAACAATAAAACTGGGAGGAAACAATAAATTAATAATATTATTATAGTTAAAGCATTGACTAAATTAATAAAAAAAATATTTTAATACCCTAAAATTATGTGAAGAATTCAATATAAAAAACAATAACTATAAAGATGTTACAAAATTATTTTTTTATTTAATTGATTTTTAATATCGACAACATTCAATAGAGTAAACAAAAAACTTCTTAGCATAAGATAAATAATTACTACATCATATTATATAGTTATTTACTTTCTTATATGGCGAAAGTATCGTAATCGTGAACATTTTATACCTTTTGATTGTGATGAATTTTGACCTATTATGTGGCCTCGGATTAAAAAAAGCAGGACCTACAATTTTGTATTTTGTGCATGTCTTTCTTTCCTGAGATTACTGCTGAAATGGTGGAATGTATTTCCTTCAAGCATTATATTAAGATCTTGTAAGGGAAAAACGTGATTTTATTTCTAGCTCTAAAATTAAGGTTACATAGTTTACTAATGACTAATTTTCCAAATTTTTAAATGTTTATAAATGATTATACCAATTTTATTTAACTGTATATCTGAATCGTGTTTGATAAGCTTATTAAAATAATATGATGGTTTGTTAATCCGAGGAAACTTAAATGAGGGAGTTGGTAACTGACAACCAATTTTTGAAAATTTTGTTCCTAAATATACTACATGATAAAGTATGTACGATTATATCGTGCCATTTAGTAAAAAAAAAGTCAATGTTAATAGAGCAAATTTGTACTTTACAGCAATATTTTTAGGGGAGAAATATCTTTATATAAATTACAATTTTAGTTTGGACTCAGAAATAATCAATAGACCCTTAGTGGCCTCCACTAAATAGAGTTGTCAAATTCAAATGTTTTCAAAAGTCCTGCTCTCTTAAAACAGTTATCTTTGGCAATTTTTAAAATTTTGATGTTTGAGTTAGAGTGACACAAGTGCAATAGTAACAATAATGACATTTCAAATCAAATTAATGTGAAACACGAAATACTTGGCTGGAGCTACTCATTCCAAGAGGACTATTATGTACTGCAAACTGCTTGAGGTGGTACACCAGTGGTATGAAGTGGAGTGTCGCCAGGGAAGGCAGAGCTTGAATTGTTCACACCACTCAGTAGAACAGGGTGATAAATGAAGTTGTCCGGGGAGGAGTGGGGGTATATTGAGTGCATGAGGTAGTAGAGGAAGCAAGTCAGAGATGGTATGCCTAGTCAAATAATGGGGATAAAACCCACTTCGGTGGTCACATGGTCAAATTCTCTACACTCACAATAGGCTAGACTACCGATGATGGGGAGATCGTGGATCAATCTCGGTTCGGTGTACAAAGGATGGTTTTCCCCAAATGGTTTCTTACGCTTTCTCTCCGAGCGAATGCGGGTACACTTCCTCTAAGTTAAACCTTTGTCATCCCTGACGCATTAGCGTAATTGGTACCTAAGCTTATAACCCGAATGGGTAGTAAGACGCGGCGCTAAAACAATGATAGTGGAAAGGGAAATAATTCCAAGGAGAGTGATAGAGATGAGGTATGAAGGAAAAAGACCGGAATAGACATTAAGGAGCTGGGAGGAGCAGTTAACAGCAAGTGTGCAAGTGAGAGGAAAATAATGGAAGCAAATAAAAAAGAGGAAGATGGCGGTATTTTACTAAACTGATACTACCACATGCCGGAAATAGTTGATGATGATGATGATGATGATTACTCAGCAGAACACTCATTGGGCAAACATCTTACTTATACTTAGCACCGCGTCTTACTACCCGTCCGGGTTATACGTTTATTTACTAATTACCATAATGGGTTAGGAATTGGGAAGGTTGAATACAGAGGAAGTAAATCCGCATTTGCGTGGAGGGATAGTGGAAAACCATTTAGGAAAAATCTCTCCAGTTCACCCGAGTGAGATTCTAACCTTGATCTCCCCATCGTGGGGAGTCTAGCTTAACACGAGGACAAACATCAACGTCAATATATTCCCATGTGAATGTGTGGATCAGCACCTGTGCATGACTTGATCAAGACCATATCGCACGTGCAATTTTAACAAAATATGCGTACCCTGACCCCAACATGCCATTGCGGCCAACCAACCACCAAGACAGGCAGGTAGTTTTACCTTGCCTATTTGATTTGTTTACTTTAAGTCTCAACTAAAGCGAAATACTTTTTACGACTTGTTTGACCAAAATAAATAATTCATCAAAGAATCGTGTTTGTATTACCAAAGTATAATTAGTTGCTAAACATGCACTTCAACTGTCATTACTCTCACGCCACATACTCCAGTTTATCTTCTGAAGCATCGATCACGACTTGGTTTGACTTCATAGCCTCCAAACTGTGGGCGAATTTCTGAAACACAAAATAAAATAGTTTATCAGATGTGAATCTCTGATCAAACTTCTGGGTTGGGAGAAGGGGTGACGTCATCAAAAAACTCCCCCATATATTTAACAAAATGATATTAAAATACATATTGCAGTTATTAAAGGAACAAGTGAAAGCCGTATGAATTGTGACTTCTTGGGTCACGAAAATAACCAGCTGCAGCTGACACAAAATCTTGTATACTCGCACGATCACTTCAGTTACAGTCCCTTTTTTCCCACCTCCACGTCTTACAACTCGTCGATATCACACACCACGAAAATAGCTTGCTGAAGCCGACACACAGTAACTTGAATGGCTGTAAGCCTATGGCACAAACATCATAATACGCTGTATTTATATTTGCTTCGCGTCTTACTACCCACCGAGGATGCATTAATTACACTAACGGTATAGGTTCTAAGAAGGTTGTACTTAGAGGAAATACCCCAACATTGTGGGAGGAAGTGTGGTAAACCATTTTAGAATCAAACACCTTCATTACACCTGGCAAAGATTCCCCTAACACTAACAACCGCTTCACCAACAAGCCAGACTAGGCGAGCTTGACATAATCCACGTGCGCACAGGTGCGCTTACGTTGCATATTGTTTACAATAGTTCATGAATAAGTGTAATGATAATTTACACACTCAATAATATCATATTTATTTTTCATTTAATAATTTGAAAATATACCCTTTAATACCCTGAAAGATAGCAAGATTACATACCATGGTTCCACTATGGATAAACCTATAAGATAGGTCACAGTGTAATTAATACGTCAATGCAAGGCTGATACTGTTCAAGGTGAAGGGAGTGTACATTTTAATTATAATTAAACGTAGTGTTATTTGAAATTTTGCTGGTAAGGGACATCCCCCTTGACTATTTGTTACTTACACGCCTATATATATTGGGAAAGCAAATTCATTGCACATAGAAACAATATTTTATGCAATTGAAGTACAGAAAATAAAGTTGAGCGTTCTACTGAACGATCCAGTTCAGATATCACCTAGCATTTCAACAAGCCAGCAATGACGAAGACAGCTAGTATCCATTTCTAGCAACGGTAACAGTTGAAAGTGAAAGGAAACATTTATTTAAATACAAGACAGTGAAATGTACTTAAGACTCATTCTTGTAAATCATTTAATGAAAAAGAATAATAATTTCCACAAATTAAACTGAATATATAACCTTTTGAAACCATAGTACTGCGCATGCAACACATTTCTATTCGCAATGGTAATTGAGACGCACGAGAGAAAGGGGGGTGTTACCAGTCTGAGCAGCTATTATGTTGAGGTACAGGTTGACTGAGCCATCGAGAACAAGAAGGACATTTCATCCAGTACTGCACTTCACGTTTGCGTCAATGATGAGGGGTAGTTAAAATAACAGTCAGTGTAGCATGTCAAACCGGCTGTTTTACATCTACAGTAAAAATACCATAAATATAATTAACACAATAATTACAAGTACTAATATATTCAAATAATATGTGGCAGAGGTTAACTCATTGTGGATTTACGTTGCCGGAAAGCGCCAAAGCTCTAGGAAAGCTTTCCCAGCTGACCATGCCGGCACCACCAGCAATTCGACGTCTTACTCACAAGCCATGCTTCCAAGAAAAAGTAGATAATTTTCTCTGGGCGCCACACTATCAAAGAGCACTAATGGTCATTCAGCGCAATTTTTGCAACTTTATCCCCTTACCCCCTTAGATATCATGATGTCCCCGAGTAGGTCAGTTCCGTTACTATATAAGCCTCATTGCTCGCTTAACATAATATATTCAATTGAATCAATTCGATGGATGAAGTACTAGTACGTAAATCTACATCACCGAAAATTTTACTAGTGACTACGATGTGTCAGACGTCGGTCTCACCACCCTGTCGAACAGGAAGCCTATTTTGAGACTTTGAATATCTACAATTTAGAATCTGGATTAGACTCTAAACTCAGCTTTTGCTATGCCCATAAGACAAAGTTTTTTCAGTTGACTTTATTCGCTATGTCCATAAGGTTTAGTTTTTAGATGCTACTCGTTCGTAACTGCTCTTTTGCTCTGTCCATCAGACATAGTTTTTGTGTCAGAATGTCTGACTTTATTATCCTATGTCCATATGGCGTAGTTTAGATTCAAGGGCTTAATGCTCTATTTAACTAGGTCCAGACGACTTTATATACTGGGTCAGTGTGTCCTTAAGACATAGTTATATATACATATAATAGCAAATAATAATGACTTCCTAAACGGTATGACCACGTTTAGGATCTCTTTATGGCGAATATCAGTTTCTCTAACGTTTTCTTTAATGGACTAGTTAGGACAGTGACAGATAGCTGTTACTATTGTCTCTTTTTAGTGTATCTATTTACGGTGTGCAGCCTGTGGGAGCACTCCTAGTTTGTAGTGGTGGCCCACGGGGATAATGTTTTGTCTCCGGACCCTTTAGGCGTCGTTTGCATCAAGTTATACTAATGTTGTATGTACTATTTAATGTGTGCCCAAGTTGGGGTGGAAATATAAATATACTATTGAATGTCCAGGTAGTACAGGGGTCACAGTGCTCCATTGTAGGGAACCGGCCCAACGTACGGCGGCTGGGACGCGATCTGGGCCCACGCACGTTTCATATAAACTAGCACTAGATTGTCTTTACCACCTTCCGGTACTGACAGATCTCTAAAAGTCCTGTCGGGGTGCCTCCACGGGGTGGCCCCTGGGTAATGTGATGGACGTTGGGAGTCCGGCATAGCTAAGACCCCGATAAGGTCATCTGTGTGTGAGGAACAAGGCTTCTCGACATGGACTAAGTGGTTGGCAGTGCGTACCCGTGCAGCGGTGATAGCTGGTCAAAGAACCTCCTCGGGGTCCCCGCTGGGCAATTCCGGGCAGCTTGTCTTTAAAAGGCTGGGGCGGCAGCAAATTAGGTGTGTGAGATTGAAAAACTAAGATTTTTTTGAGAATGAAGTTTGAGGAGATGGCTGTTTGGAGGCTGAGCTCCTAACTTCCTCGTGATGGGCGATCACTAGAAGGAGCCAACTCCTCCCTCCATCCGGTCCCAGTGGAGGTTGTTTTTCCCCCAAGTAACCCAATGGCATGGAAGGACTGGTACTGGTTTATTTAGGGTGCCCTAGTACCCGGAACGGCACTCACGAACCTCGGTCTATGTCCGGCAAAAAGGTTCCGGTCCCGATGGGTATCACTGGTTGATTTGTTAGGGGCTACAGAGCCTAGGTACAGTGTAGCAGGAAGCCCTTCGGGGTGTATCTTCGGAGATTTAGTGGATATTGATGTCCAAGCAGTATTTATTAGGAATTGACCGGCCATAGTATTTTAACAGGGTAGAAGATGCCTGATTGCTCGCTATTTACTAGTTGTAAAACGCTGGTTCCTCTTCAAGGTGATTGTTCTTTGGTTTATGTAACTCTCAGTGGAGTTGTCTCAAGATAGATAGTTTTTGCAACCATCCTTATAGTAACATTATAAAATTAGGATTAAATACCCCTTGTTATTATTCACTTTCATTTCTTTATTATTCATATATAGCCTTATCAAGTCTAAGACTAGGACTAGCTTGGCTAGATTGTCTATATATTGTGGCTTAACCTTAAATTAATTTTAGTAGGTTATTTTTGACTGCCGCCATATTGAGGCAGACGCTCCTTCGTAGAAAAATGAGCGTGAATCCTAATTTCTAGAGTCAGTAAACTAAACCATATGTTATATCTTACTTCTGTTAGTTCCTTGTCATCAAGGTGCTTATTTCTATTCCTACCTATCGGGAAATATACAACTACGATAGCTGAATACAGTTATCTTAAATAACAATGGACTGTTTTAAATAGAAATCTATTTAAAATGTATGTAATTTTATTTTTCTTGTTTACATTTTATTACATTGATTTGTTAAACTTATGTATTTCTCTTATGTGTCATACTTCCCAAAACTTCCTTATTTAACTTTGTTTATAATTGTAATCGTCACGTCTTCTACTTGATAGGAGAAGCGAGAATTCATCAGTTCCCACCTTAATTAATTTTAATGTTTCTGTTAATTAGGTTCATTGGCGTTTAAACCAAACTGGTAGTAAAACGCGGTGATAAAATAATTTAAAATGTTTATTAATTGATTGTAAAACAAACACTATTCATTCACTTATTTAAAATAAATGGCACGGAAATCCGCACGAACTTTCTCGCTTTATTGTTTAAAAATGGAGATATTTACTCAAAACTCGTAATATATGTGAAATCAAATAATATACACTAGCAAACCCAAGCAAAAATTGTACTATATTTACGAAAAAAAAATATTTTAATTTCTGTTTTAAGTTTTACAATATTATTTTAAAGAATTAATGTTCTCATTTGTATGTTTGGACCAATAAAAAAGATCGATATTGGGTGTGCAAGGTTCAATACTTCATAATAAAATTTCTACTTCCGGTTAAAATTTGAACATTTTATTAGGTGAAACCAATAGCCGAAACTATTGTTGATGCATTTTAGTGAGGAATTCACCTTATAGATATCATATTCTGAAAATTGAAAAATGA
>CABFVX010000768.1:0-62682 GCA_902151425.1 Timema shepardi
ATAATTAAGAGGAAATGTTCCCAAATTTGTACTAATAAACATTAGTGAAACATTAAGTGAATATCTATTTAGTGCATCTGACCGGGATTCGAATATTTACCTCACCATCATTCGAAAATCCAATAAGACAAGCTTGATGTGTAGTCCGCTTGACCAATGATGTTAGTTTCTAAATTATTAATTCTCCTTGCGTGCATAATTTGTAACGTGGTCTAAAACATCTCCGTCACATTAGACAGGACTTCCGAAGACAGAGAGGTCAGGGTTTGAATACAGGTTGGGTGTTCTTAAATTATTTGCCTTTATCCCTTTAAAAAGCCCTATATATTTTCTCTGAGTTTTATCTTCCTCATCTCTTATTAGTGTAGATTTGTGAATATCCTGGCTGGGTAGTAAGATGCGGAGCATGGATGGATGCATGTTGTATGCTAAAAGTTAATTTTTTTGAATTTGACCGTAAATATGAATTATTATGTTTTACAAACTGGTCTTCTTTGAGAACTTTCTCTACAAAAATATGGTCAAACATAAATAGTAGGTAGCACGTCTTCCTTATTAACCAAATATCCTGGATTATATTCCGGGTATTACTAAAACTTTTTTATTATTAGGTTAATAGGCGTTTACCTTTTTCACAATGCTGAATTAGTGGACGTGTGACTGGGTATGTTTTCTAGAGTTTAGTTGGCATGCAATTTGATTTCTGACATTATGATCAGTTTATTTGAAAAGTGCAAGTTAAACACCCCTAAAAATAAAAGTAAATAGTCATTAGTCCATGTGTTTATATCACCAATTTAATGGAAAGCAATTAGAATTCAACTTGAAAGATGTTTCCAAAATTCGTTAAGCAATTTGAAGCCACAACAAACACACCCGAAACAATCACTCTTAAAAACCCACTTCATTGCAATCACGCGGTTCTGGTTACCCAATTGGTCAATTTACAGCGTTTCCTGGATAATGGTGTTAGAGAAACAATTAAATTATATTTTTTTTAGTTTATTTGTCGTTAGTTTATTCGTTATAGAGTTAGATGATTAAAAAAAAGTTTGCGTGATTACCATGTATTGTACGTATAAATACATGGTTATATGAGTTCACGATTTAAATTTGCCGGAATAATCGTATATTCATGTAGTAAAATAAATGTGGCCACATTTGTTTGATGGGAGAATGTTAAACAATCTAGGACGTGCAATAGAACTCATCTCAGACCTTTTAGGGTGAGGTTGTAGGGGACGCGAGAC
Source organism: Timema shepardi (assembly GCA_902151425.1). Taxonomy (NCBI): domain Eukaryota; kingdom Metazoa; phylum Arthropoda; class Insecta; order Phasmatodea; family Timematidae; genus Timema; species Timema shepardi. The sequence continues at coordinate 1,251 of CABFVX010000768.1, forward strand.
AATTTCAGTGTTTTTTCAGTTTTTATAACAATTTTTTTTTTAAATAAATCAAATATTGATACAGTATAAATATAAAGTTCAATTTTATTCACATGCTGTTACTAACATTTCTTGAAAATCAGTCAAAGGTGTCCTGAAATTAAAATACAACCTTTTCCCTTCATTTACAGGAGTTTGTCATCTAATACTGCTGTGATCATGACAGATATTCAACAATAAGTTGAGGTCACCTTGTGAAATAATTTAAACTCTATGTTTATATTGAAGGATTTTTTTATATAAAAAAATATATATGAACTGCAAAAACACTGACATTTTCTCGTGACCCCTACACCCCCACCTTAAAACCAAAGGCCTTATTCACTTAGGCTAGCCTTATTTTGGAAATAACGTAGGTGGGAGTGCGGTTGCAGATATTAAAAATCAATCCAATACAAATGGAGGACCACCCTTGTGATAAACAAGTGAAATAGGAAAACACTATAATAATTAAAAACGGTGATAGTAAAACTCACCTTAGCGATCGTGTTCTCTTACCTCGTAGCTCCTGGTCGTGATAAACTTAAATAAATGAGGGTTAGGGTTTTGGGAAAGTACGTGGTACGGGAACAGAAACAGTTATAGCCCTACCAGAAACCGGAGTTACTACCGCTCGCGAAAAAGCCACAAGGGAACTTATGACGTTGACTGGTTCAACGGCTGCCACGTTTTCTCTAGGTAGAATTTAGTAAATAAAACTCTGCACCAGGATTCATGTAGCAAGAATAAATATAATAAATGTAGACGATACATGGCACATAACACGCGATAAACGTGCATTGAATATAACATATGATCGATAAACTGATTATAACATCAATACCACTAACTCATTAAGCCGTATTCTCTCCCCTAGTGGTAATCATTAACTCTACGTTAACAACAACTTATAAATATTAAGTCAAAACTGACCATACTGACACGACAAGAGAGAGAGGGGGGTAAGGTTGCTAGATGATGCCAATCATATTAAAAACTAATAGATAAATTGCCCTAACCTTAAATGGCATCTCCAAACAAAAAGATATTGAGAGATCAGATGGATTGGCATCTATTGTAAATTTACTTTCTGTTGTACAGAAGACCCCGCTACCGTATAGCAATTTAATACCCAAAATAGGGCGACCTGGTGGTCTAGAGGTAAGGTGTCAGACTTCTGTGTTGGGGGTCCGGGGTTCAATCCTCGGTCCCGGCACAGATTTATATTATTGCCTTCACCTCTGACAAGACGTATATTAATCACAAATTGTGAATGTGGGGAATGCCAGGCCTCCACCGTGGTTCGGATTTCACGTTAAACTGTAGCTCCTCCATTTAATCTCACAATCGCCCTACCATTACACATTATCGTAAGTGCATATAACCCGAACGGGTAGTAAGACACGGCGCTAATAATAATAATAATATACCCTAAATAAAACTCAAAATTCAGCATACATGGGGCGAATGTTGGGTGACCACTTGCCAGCAGAGGGAAATTTGGTACCACGAGGTTTGTGGTACAAAATTATCTACACCATGATCTTCAGATATTAAGGGCACACGTAAGATTATTTGTACTTTATCCCACCTTTGGCTCGGGAAAGCCTACACGAAAGATAACTTTATTTGATGCGCCAGGTTGCATCATCCCATTGTGTCGTTTTCCACGGTCTTGAAACATTATAACCTTTATTTTTAACTTGCCTGTACATCAATTGGCACGGGTAAATTACATTTATAATTATATTAAAGACTTTCCTTTAGTTAATGTGTTGCTAAACTCAGACAACTTTCTTTTGTAAAAGCGGCTATCTAATTTCCTTTTAAATATAAATATATCGGGTAGCTACGGACAAATGTCTTTTCAGTTAACAGTATACGAAACTCGCGATCAACTAAGGTTTGGTTATGTGGCTTAGAACTGGTTTGAACGCATGAGGATATCAAGAAAGTAACATCTCGTGTGGATCAGGTACGAGTGTTCCTAACTGATTGAAGTAAATATTTTCAGTGTCAATGAAGAAATAAATAATCCTTCACTAGCAGGAGAGGGTAGGTTATATATAATTAAAAATTATAGTAGGAACCATGTATAAACAACAGAATATGACCAAACACAAACGTTAATTTTTCTTCTTTGATGTATTCATATAACGATTCATCAGATTTTTTGTTGTCATTTTTTATAGTATTAACACCAATTGACCGCCTACGTGCTCTATTGGTCAGAGTCCCTGGCTACATAACCATAGGTTCCAGGTTCAATCCCCGGCACCTGTGAAGTAGTGGGTCTAGAACGGGGTCATTTCAGCCTCATGAGGACAAATTGAGGAGATACTTGAATAATTAAGTTGCGGCTCTTGTCAAGAAAACTAATATTAATGCCTGGAGGATTCGTTGTGCTGACCACATCCCACCCTCTTTCCGCAAATGTTGTCATTTTCTTCGCCAACATGCAGTGGCTGCTCGGTCTAGACTGACATATTTATTCATTCCTATTAGATCACCTGGAATTTCTTCCATAAATACCTTCCTCCATTTCCAAAACACTCAAAAATATATTTCTTATCCCCAAGACTACTTTGAGTGAGCTTGTGTATCCCCAATTAATACTTATATCATAACAGTGGACACACTGACAAAGGACTTAATATCATCTGGTTTAGTTGATTGTGATTTAAAGGTTAGGGTTCGANTGATATTTCTATATTGTCTCCAGTTCTTCATATACGCCAATTTGTGTGCAATTCCTTTAAATCCTACTTTCCTCTTTCATACCTCATTATATCAAATATTTAAAATAGCCAGAATGGGTAGTAATATGAGAATCATGTAAGAAAAAGAGTCAGTCCAAATCCTTGTAGGAACGACCCACACCGGTGGACAAGTAGGCTTAATGTCAAGCTTATCTAGTCGCTTTGGTTATGTAAAAAATAAATTTAAAATTTAAATTTAAGTTTTAAATATAAATTTAAATTTAAGTTTTAAATATAAATTTAAGTTTTAAATATAAATTTAAATTTATATTTATATTTGAGTTTTAGATATAAATATAAATTTATATTTAAATTTAAGTTTTAAATATAAATTTAAATTTATATTTAAATTTAAGTTTTATATATATAAATTTAAATTTATATAGTCTGGTTTGCCGTTGATAGTAAGGTCAGGGTTCTAATCCCGACTAGTTGTACTGATAATGTGTTTACTTAAATGGTTTCCCCCACACTCCTTGGACGCAAATGAGGGTACATTTTCTCTAAGTTCTACCTTTATGATCCCTTCTCCATTAGTGAAAATATTCAGATATACTGGAATGGTGGTAAGAAGTGGTGCACGTAAAAAACAATCCACTTTACTTTAAGAACTAAATGAATAATACGAACGCTTTGTAAATATATAATCTGCTTCAACAAAGTTTGAATTATAGCCAAAACCAGAACAAAACACATTTCAATCCGGTACCCGGGAAACCAAACATCACGTACCCCAATATCAACCAATAAATAATTATTAATACTCGTTGACTAATAAGCAATTCAAACCGTCGAGGTACTAATTAATACACATCATTATTTGTCGCTATATGAGGAGAATGCCGATGCTGAGTGGTAATAAGTGGGGGGGGTAGGGGTGATAGAAGAGGGTGGGGGAGAGAAGAGAGAGGCCGGCAAACAATCAAAATCTAGGACACTCAGGACGACTGGTATGAATTAACAAGTGGGGTTGAATTATGTCGTATTAATTATACTGATCCAAAATGAGCTTGGTATCGGGCATATTAATATTGGAGAAGCTGCTATCGAACCGTGTATATAATGGTTGAAGAGTCAACAATGACTCAAGTGATTTATTGTTCTTTAGACAACAGTGAATTTTGTGCTCCATTGTGGATATTTGATGTTGCGTTGATATTTTTAATTTCCCGTGTACACGGGTGATGCTTTCGGTACATAATTCAGTAGATAAAAAGGTACCGAAACTATTATGGTAGCTATCACAAAATAGTCAGCTACATCAGTTGCTACAAAATATACAATAGATATTCTCATGGTCGTTGTTTTTATTCTATTATTGGAAATAGATTATGCAACGAACCAAAAATAAATTTTATTTCAGAAATAGATTTGTGTATGTATAATCTAGAACTTTTATCAATGTGTATTTTGAAAAGGCCCAGGATTTATAATTAAACTATGAATATATTTCCAAAAAATCTTTAATGACAAAAAGATGCCTCAAAAAGTTTTCAAAACAAAGATATTTTTTGAAAGAAAAGGAAATAACTGTAGAATTTGATTCAAATATATTTTATAAGCATGCGTCTGTACTTAATTAGCTATGAAAGCTCCGACCTCAGGTAACACCAAATTGCGTCCATACTTTCCTGGTGGCTTATTTTTTTATTTTTAGTAACGTGTTTTACTACTCGTTTGGATTATACACTTATGTACTAATTATACTAATGTGCTAGGGCTTAGGAAGGTTTAATTTATATTTTTTGTGTGTAGGGAAAGTATAACAAAATTTAGGGAAAAACACCTTCAATGCACTGGACCAGGATTAAACTCCTACCACTTCGTCTTCAGCAGTCTAGTCTATTGTGAAAGTAGGTCTTCAGCAGTCTAGTCTATTGTGAAAGTAGGTCTTCAGCAGTTAGTCTATTATGAATGTAGCCTTAAGCTATGTGGCCACCAAAGTGGGTCTTATGTATTGTGGTTTTTCTAATAGTTTACATGATAGTTATTCGCAGGCTAGTACTGGAATTGTAGTGAATTAAGTAATTAAAAGTTATCCGTATGTATGGGGGCAAACAGAGCTCCTGAAATGGGTCACGTTCATTTATTTCACGTAAGTATATATTTTTTGTTGCTCACCTCGACTTCTCACAATCTACAGCCAACTAACTCAGGAGCCAGTGGACGTATTCCTTACCGATAATGCACTTAACCACCGACTACTACCCAAGCCCGATTAAACTAGCTTAAGTGATTTTCCCAACGAGACACATAATTCATTCATCACATTAATCATCCAAAATTCTAAGAATATCACCATTCACCATGTATTTACACTAATATTATAAAGAGTAAAGATTTTATTTGTGGTTTTTATGTTTGTAATGAATAAACTCAAAAACTACTCGACCGATTTTAAAAATTATTTCACCAATATAAAGTTACTACATTATCAGCGAGTAGCATAGGCTATATTGGCTATATTTTATTTTGAAAATTTAATTTATTCCTCATAAAAATGTCAATAGGTTTACACCAGGTATAAAAACAATTGCCTAAAAATATGCTTTCTCCACGTGCGCTGCAAAAACTATTGGTATAACATAAAAAAATACTATACATATTGAACGTTCTCACTAATGTGAACAAAAAAGTCCGTGAGACAATATATGTAATTATTATAATTATGTTACAATAAACGTTTTTTGTTGAAATTAGTCAACTAAAACACGGATGTGAACAAAAAGTGATTATATCCGTATCATGATATGAATCCTTATCCAAATAAATTATTTAATCATCTAGGCTGTTTAAGTAGGAGTAAATTACTTTTTAAATTATTCAACTCGGTACATTGGTTTTAAAGTTATGAAGAGTATAACAAAATAAAAATTGTCGTGATAGTTACTGCAAACCGCTCTATGGAACAATGCATGTATGTTAGGTAGGTAAACTGAAATGTTACTATCGCGGGCAGCAGCTATCACTAATAAACCAGGCCAGACATTTAATATAATCATTCAATTTTTTTGATCTTAAATACACTTATCAGCATGCACCGTTATCGAGGCCTGAAGCGTGAGGCTTACTAACAAGCTGGTGATCGCTACACTCAAACAATAAAATCAAATATGGATAGAAAAGAAATAAAAAAGATCTGTCCTTCTTCGTCTCCTGTGCCAGAGAGATTGATGCTTGCATCGGTTACCTACAGGTGCTCAGGGTAGTCCCTACTGACTGGTACGCCTCCGTTAGACTACTTTATTTATAAGTAGTTCACGGGCTGGGCCGAAAGCCCATACCACACGCTTGCTCGTAGTGGCAGCTCAGAAATGGGTTGGACTCTGTGGGGCAGTGAGTTTAAATACCAACGAGTGATGGCGTTGGCAGAACGGTGGGGTCGGGGCCTTTGGGTGCGGGCTCCTGGGGTTCTGGGCCACAAGGGCTTGGCTCTTGGGGGTTCTGGGCTGGTGAGCCGGGGTCTCTCCGTGCATGTGGTGAGTCGTTGTTGTACTCCGGTTCTAACCTGGACAGTTTGTGGTGCATCTGCTAGAACACGGGCGCCTCCACTCGTACGTACAAGTATAGGGGAATTACTTTCCCACGCGCAATGGGAGTAATATCATTCCCCTACACAAGGTAAAGAGTGGAGATCAAAAGTTCACTTTGTGAGCGGAAGTAAATAGCTCCGGTTACCACCCTGGATAGGTGGAAGGCACGAGCCCTCGGTGCCGGTTCAACCAATGAGTGACTGGAAGTGAAGAGGTAGTTAATTCTCGCCTTCCCGGATATCCGGCCTGAATCGGATAATTCCACCCTTCGGGGCGCGGGGTTGGGAGCTGTTTATGTACCGACCTAGAAACCGCCCTGGGCCACGATGTCCAGGGGTGTTTGGCACCACTTTCGGTCTGAGACCATAGCACGTTGGAGCCAAGGTTGTCCTTATTCGTCACTGTAAAATACCATCAGTCAACCATTCACACACAGCTCATTTTCAAAATTTAACTACAAAATATTTTCATAATTCCACGCCGATACATATGATCATATTTATGAAGCCATTCGGCTAAAGAGGTTGAGCTAATTTTAAATTATCCAATACTGAGTGAATTTATTTGTTTCTTTGACTTCTATCCATTTGAATAGTACACGAATTTACCCTAATTAGGTAGGCGAAGAAAAGTAATATTTACAGAAGGTATACCCAAGTTTTTTTTGAACTAAATTGATAAACATTTAGGAAAATAAACTCTGTATACCATGTGGAAATTCGAACTTCTACTAGATAAGACTTGCATTTATTCAGCGCGCCCACCGATAAGAGTAACTAAATCATTATATAGACACATGACTTGCAAACTAAATTAAGGACAAGTCATATCAGCCAGTCCCAGGCCATCAATTCATTACTATAAACATTACATTTTTTATCCATGAATGAAAATTAGCCAGCTACCTCTAGATTTATGGATTTATATTAAGTTAATAGCCAAATAACTATTGTTAATTATTATGTTTAACCTCAAGGTTATTAACAGTTGAATCTAAGAATAACCTAATTTAGAGTAAGCGCACCATACTAGCGATCAGAAAGTATTCCAAGATTACTACCTCAACCTCCCACGTCACAGGAAATCCCAATATACTGTGAAATTGACGCCTTAAACCACATAACCACCCGTGTGGGTCTGTTTGTCGTGAAACCCTCCCAGAAATATCTAATAAATATTCGGTTAGAAGGAGCGACGTCAGTCAGCTAGGTAGAGCCATTTCCATACGACACGAGAAAAGCTTTCAACAATATTATCAGAGCCTCGCGTTGGGAAAGAAGGAGGGGTTGGTTTCTCCTACAACCATGCCGTGGTGACGTCACGAGACTTCAGAATTGCATTTTGCAACCGATGACACGCGACTGTGGTACCTTTTATGGCTATCAATAGTTCACGAATAGCGTCAGTATTTGGTGCTCCCTGACGTGGGGGGGTAAAGTGGTATCCCCAATTTGACATTTCTTCGACAGTGCTAGGAAACTAACTCGGGCCCCTTAGTTATGTAGACAGACACGCTATATACTGGACTGAAATCTAATGACAGAACACGTATAACCTCATCTAATTGGAATTAATAAAATATCCATATTAACTAACAAATCCTTTGGGTGAAACTATAACTTACGGGAATAGTAAAAATAAAAACCTATATAAAATTAGTTTGAATCAGGGGTTTCCATCGGGTGGTACCCGCATATCTGGAGATATGCAGTATATTGATTAGGAGTACGTGAAAATAATGTAGTTAGTTTTTACTTTTGATCCAAGGTAGCCTTATTTAAACCTAATATGAACATGTGTTACATACATCTCTAACTGGGGACGAACTTAAAAAAAAAAATTACCAACTTGAGAAACTTTGAGGTAAGGCAATAGTTCTTTGATATCTGCAAATTGTATCCTAGGGTTTGATAACAAATTTTTCTCTTCATTTTAAAAGTTTGTCATTTAATACAGCAATACCCATTACAGATATTCAAACTCTGTTAATATCACCAAGTGTAGAAAATTAAACTCTATATTTCTACTGAAGCAATATTTAAATTATTTTTTCCAAAAATATGTTTTTCTATAAAACATGCAGAAACAGTGGCCTTATTTTTCGTTCTGTACATCCCCACCTAAGTGCCTGAAATCAATCTCGAATACACCCGAACGTATATAAACTGTTCCCTCAAATCGCCGTGACATTATTTCGCCAGTGACTCGTTGGATGTCCAAGTGCTGTTGATAGGTTAGAACCCAACCAAAGACCAGATTGATTTGGAAAATAAAGATTATCTTACCAAAGTTAATTTCTAGACCATACTGCTAGTTTTTAGGTCATTTAATTATATAATTATTACAGACACAACACCTAGTTTCCTTGACATTGAATCACCATTGCGTCAGAGAAAAAAAATCGATTTAATGAGCTAGATAGAATTTTTTTGTTACTGAGCTAAAATTTCGAGCAAAATAATAGTGAAATGTACCACAGTAAAATTATTACATTAAGCATACGAGTTGCTAGAAATTTATACCGTGGTGTAGGGGTGAGTATAATCGTTTATAGAAAATTCACCTGCATTAATGTAAAAAAGAGTGGGGAAACTAAAGCTAAAATTACATAATATAGAAGACCCACTTCAGTGGCGGCTTGGTCTAACGCGCTAATCTCACAGTAGAATAGACTTCAAACGACGGGGGTATTGAGGTTCGAATCTCAATCAGGTGTACTAAGAGGGTTTTTTCAAAATTGTTTTCCAATCTCCCTCTACGCAAGTTCGGGTACACTTCCTCTATCCTTCCTAATCCCTAAAAATTAGCGTAATTAGTACATAAACGTATATCCCGACCGCGTAGTAAGAGGTGGTGCTAAATAGTAATAAAAAACATGAAAAAACTTCTAGGGCACCCTATTTAAATTAAAACCCTCAACTTTCTCATCAAAGAAAACTAAATGTAATGTGAGTTCAACGAATTATACCACACAACCACTACTGCATAAATCAGTATTTGTGAGCGAACCTCAAAAATTTCTAATCTTAATCTGAATATTACTAAGATTCGAATTATATTCTTAGTTTTGAATCGTAATATTGGAAGATTCGGATTAGATTCGAGATTTCAAATCTAAAAAAATTATAAATTAATATTTGATGGGCTTAGCACAAAATTCACATCTATACATACTTACCTAACAAATTAATATAATTAGTGTGGAAACCAGTTGCGTGGTAGAGTGATTAGATACATTAGCTTGAGTTTTAGGTGGTAAAGAAATCACATGGGTGACAGATGTTTATGTCACTTAATATCTTTTACGCTATTTCAAAAAATCAGGGAGGCTCACCTTTTAGTAAATATATTATCAATATCTGCACAGTGATTAAAATAGTGGTGTGGTATTAATTTGATTTTTCACTTTTGGATATTAATAATATCGATAACAATTTTTTAAATAAGCCTAAAATGTGTTTAAAATATGTAGGTATACACATTTCTTTTAAATATTATATTATTAGATTGGACTTGGAAACTTAATATAGTAGAGCATTCAACTTAGATTTGTATTTGAAACATTATCACAGTATGCTAAAATTAAATTATCTGATTCGGATCTGAACATATTTAAAAATAAAAGATTCAATCTATATTTTTCTAATCATGATATTCGATTCAAAATTTGTTTAAGCATGAGATTCAATTTGGACTCAAATCAAAAATTTTTTAGGCATGAGAGCCGATTCAGACTCGACTCGAAATTTATTTAGGCATGAGACTCGATTCGGACCCAACTCAAATATATTTTAGGCATAAGATTCGATTCTGGTTCAGTTCGAGTCAGTTAGTCAAGATTTGGATACTATTCAAAATTTAAAATTATAGATTTTCTTAGCGTGGACCAAACGTCCAGATTGTCGGACCCGTGTCGGTGGCCGCGTGATCTAACGCGCTACTCTCCTGTTAGAATACACTCCCAAAGGCGAGGAGATCAAGATTCGTTCCTGGTTGGGTGCACTGAAGATTTTCCAAAAGAATTTTCCATTCTCCCTCTAAGTAAATGATGTTGCACTATATCTAAACTAAGCCTTCCAAATTCTTAACACATTAGTGTAATATTAGTACATAGGCGTATAACCCTAGTGGGTAGTAAAATGCGGTGCTAAAAAAAAGGTCTGGTCTGTTTGGATGATGAGAGGAAGATCGGGGTTCTAATTTCAGCCGGGTATATTATGGTGTCCATCCCAAGATGGTCCTCACAAAGATGAGTACATTTCCTCTATATTCTATCCTATTAATCCTTACTTAATTATTTAAGTTGAATGTAGCGTGCTCAGATTGGTAGTAAGAAGTGGAACAAAAAATAACCTAGCCATAGAAAGTACCTTAATTATATTTTGTCAAAGAACATTATTAGAAAATATTGGGCCTCGCTTTTATTAAAACCACATCTTTTGATTTTAAAAAAGACTTAATATTTCGCACTGGTGTCAAAGTGGTCTAAGAGGACCAACTCGCATTGCATAGATCCTTCTAAAATTCTGGGCAATATTAACAAATGGTACGCCAGAAGGATGGGTCCAACATTACCGTGGATTTTCTATGCTCTCTCTAAGCTAATGTGGGAGCACTACCTTTAAAACTACTCTCTTCATTCTTACACCCTATATTTAAGCGTTAATAATCCTTGTATTGATTGTAATGATTTAAAAAAAAACGTAAGTCCCAACTACTATTATTTAAAAATCTATAAACCTTTCAAATTGTTAAAATTACTTTCATATTATGATTTCAAAACTAGTTGCTTTAAAATAGGAACAAATTATCTTGAGTAATATTGAATAGGTTTATTTGTCCAAGGTTATCTTAATTTTACCCATTTAACACACATTATTACTTCATTTATTTCTTAATTAAGTCTCTATGCACACTGTTATTGTTTACCTACGCCTTTAAAAATGTTATTCCCGCTGTATGAGGCAAGTACTAAAGTGAGACATTACCTCTCTCACATCTACAACTCCACCTGTGTAGAGAGAGAGGTTGAGGAGAGGGAAAAGAGGGGAGGCTTGCGCAACAGAAGCAACCTCATTCAACCCTCCCACCCCTCCATCCGCCTTCGGCAGATTATTTGCATTTACTTTGCATAACCGTATTTGAACAAGGTTCCTTATCTCAGTCACCCTACCGAGGGTGCTGCCTTCCCCATCCCCCTTACCACCCAACCCCTTTGTGGTTCCCTATGGTTCCCCCTTCTCACTCCTTCTACTCATTTTCCCAACAGATCTTTGTTTATGTTACTGGGACGTCAATAAAAAGAGAGGTGGGGGGTGGATTGCTCAGAGCGTGATTCAATGTTTGCAAGGATAACTTCATTTAGAATCTCACCAGTGTACACGCTGACTAAGGAGTCAAGCACATATGGTTTGGTTTTAAAATGAGGTTTAATTTGGAATTATAATCCCGTCTAGGTATACTTAGGGTGTTTTAATTTTCTAAATGGTTTCTCCGCAATTGATAGAGCATTTTCTCTCAAATTCTACCTTTCTTATCTCTGCACCATCACTGTGGTTAAGTGAAAATAGCCAGGACGAGTGGTAAAGCTGTGAAACTGTCGGTGAAGTGTCGCAAGTATCACACACTGGCCAATACGCTCCATGTGGTAAATATCAGCGTGGGAGAAAGATGGTCCCAATCCAAAGATGCGTTGACAACTTCCTTCCGTCAATTCGGACGGGTGGGTGAGGCACACTGAAAGGGATATGCTATTTCTAAATGAGTCCAATAATTCAGATGTCTAGGGAGAGCAGTAATTGAAAGTCTTGGTGCAGTAACGGGCCATGTGACAAACACTACATTTCTCAGAAGGAAATAAAGCCTCTTACTATATGTAATATTTGTGCCAAAGAGCCAATTTAATCAGAAAATGTTTTTAATTGATGATACAAATAGTTTTTTAAATAATCAATTTACTTTAAAAAAATACAAATTGCCCAAATTTCAATTTAAATTGGGGTATTTGACGCATAATAGGAGTTTACAATTTTATACATTAAATTACATATTTCTAATTTTTAAAGAAAGTGATCCATTAAATAATGTAAGTTCTCTTTGAAATATATTTTAAGTACTTATTTAGCTATGTTGTAAAAATAGGTATATTGTAAATGTTAATAAAATAATCCAATAACCCGCCTTGGTGGCGTAGTTAGCTAGCGCTTGTTTCTTGTTGAAATAAACTACTAACGACAAGAAGATCGAAGTTAGAATCTCGGTCGGTTGGACTTTATTTTTCATAAATGGCTTTCCAATCTCCCTTCACGCAAATGCGTGTTCACTTCATCTAAATTCAACCTTTCCCATTCCTAACCCATTAGAGTAATTAGTACTTAGGCGTATAGCCCTAACGGGTAGTAAGACGCGGTGCTGAATAAAAAAAATATTTGTAAAACGGATATATTTGTCCATACAATGAAGTGGCACGAAGTTGTATGTTATTATCATTTAATAATTGTTTTCTTCCCCCAAAGTTATATTAGCGTATTAGAATTTGGGGCAGACAAATATTCATGATAACAAACACGGCTGGATTTTGCTCCAAATACTATAGAGTTTAAAAAGGTTTCCTAATGTTAAATATATAGAATCTATTCTTTCACCAAATTACTTGACAATTCTTTATCTAAAGATGGCGTTGACAGCCCTGTTGCCAATCATCACAAGTGGTGAATTGGCCATAAAAGTGTGGCAAATTTGAGTTTGCCAGCTCTTACAGCAAAATAAACATTCCCTTATGGTGCTTACTGTTTGTAATATAATATTTCATGCATAGGCTTATCCTTGAAAGCAATCAGCAAGTTAATTGTTTTCAGGTATTCAATCAGTTTTTATGGTCGTTATCTGACAAAAAAGGTGTCAAATTTACTAATAAGTTGTTTTACATTTTCAATTTGAATCATTTCCATCTTTTGCGTCTGCGTCAGTTGTAGCTTATTAGTTATAGGGTACATGTCTTGAATAAACTTGTTCAAATAGTGTGTGTTGTTTTAAATGCTCGATTGTACACCCTATTTTTTTCATTTTTACTTAGTGTGATGAATTTCACTTCTCATTCACTGCACCTGAGGTTGTATTGAAAAAATATGTTGCCGACCTCTGCTTTACAGATACATGCAAATTACTTATTTTCTACAATATTTAACTTTTAGCCGGCTGTTACACTTCAGACCCAATAAAATTTAAACTAAGAGATATATTATAATTTAGCCTTTTTCTGAGTCTAACTAACCTTTCGATTTATCCTCATGTTCACACTTATATATAGCAAAGATTTATAATCTTAGAGTAAATTTACCATCAGTTGGGCGAAGGGAGATTTTTATTATCAATAATATGTTAACCGACTAATATTCAAACTATGATTTAATATTTTTAATCCCTATGATTGCCTGACTAAAAGTCCCTGATGCTTCGTTGCTTAGAAGTGTAATGTACACATAGTTAATTCCTATATTTTCATCCATAAAAACATTTTTTAAACATTAAATTTGGTGAGAAGTTTCTGTTTATTCTATTCATACTAACACTTAATGGTATCACTACTTTCTTCTTAAATTAGAAAATTAACAAAACTTCGAGACTTAATTTTCAATATTATATTCCTATGGCTAGTGACTTAGTTCAGGAGTCTAATAATTTTTAACAAGGTTTGAGAAGAAACTGATGAGGACAAAACAAGAATTTCAAGGCTTAGATGCGTACTCTTCGTTTCGTCCACGTGAAAGCTTGATAAAATACCCTCTATACGTGTATGAGGATTGTGCCGTCACACACACTCACCACCATCATTCTTTCCCCAATCCGTAAATCCTGTGACGTAAGCCATGCTCCAATCTGTGTGGAAAACCGCTCCTCATCTGATATTCTCTCTTATCTCTGGTCATTTCACCCCGTTCTCTCCCTCACTCTTCTACCCCACAGTCTCCCTCAATAAAACGCCTTGTCTCCAAACCTACACCCCACCTCCTCACACACACAAATTGAGTCATTCCCCTCTTTCTTCTATCTCCCACTGATTCCATCAACTCCTTTAACCGTATCATCAAACTCCCTCTGTCTACTCCTCCTCACTTCTAATCGGAAGCCACCAGACAATATCCCCCCTCCACTCCATTCCCTACTACCCCTTCTATTTCAATCCCGTTGTTCAAACTCTAATCCTAATCTATCGAACATCTGCCCCAGAGTCAATTTTCACTTGGCGCTTTTACTAACAGAAGGGGACATTTTGTATGGTTGTGTTGTGCCAAGATTGTTGTTTGCCCCGCGTCTTACTAACCGTCTAAGTTATCTACATATTTATTATACAAATGGGGTCAGGGAGGAAGTTATAATTTAAAAGAAGTGTACAATAATTTACATATAAGGAGATTGGTAAACCACTTAGTTAGAATCCCCTTCCGACACGGTCATTGCTATTGGGGTGATGGGAGGGACACGTTATCCTGCAAAGTTTACTAACATGAGAAATATTAAACCACTAAATTTTGTTTAAGAAAATTAGAAATATATGCTTTTATCAATGCATAAACTACTAAGGTAGTTCTTTTTATATAACTTATTGGATTAATTCTGTTATAATATTATTCCTGTTATTCTTTTGGTAATAAATAATATTTATATTAAAATGTAAAGTGAATTTTAATTTATATGAGATAGTTAACGTGAACTTTCTAACCCTACTAATTATATCAGCACATGAGAATTACTCTGAGCCAGAGCAAAAGGGCCTACCAATTTTGTGAGGAAAGGTATTTTCACATTGCTTCCAAGGTTCTTTTACATTCCACAATTGACATGGGACCGACGTCTTTACTTCCCCCCCTTAAGAGTTTTGCCACAGATTTTTATCACTCAAGTAAAATCCATTGACACCTGCTGGGTTTGAACCCACGAACATTGGGTCCTGAAGTGAGTACTTTACGCCAAGATCATTTAAGTCAGCAAAAAACATTTTAATATGAGACATTATTAATACCTTAAAATAAAATGCGAATTTTTTAGTAAAGAAAATAATTTATAATCCACGCTTGGTTCGATGCATAAATGATTAAGGTATTTTTGTATATTACTTAAAGGATTAATTTCAATATAATTGTATTCCTGTTATTCATTTTGTATGAAAAGATTTTTGTTTTCTAATTCAAACTGAAAATGGGTTTATTTATTACCCCCAATAATTAAGAGCTAGCGATGCCAATGAGCTTCAGTACACCCAAATGGGTTTCAAATTCCAAACTTCATGTTACAGGCAATTCAATATACTTGTGTGAAGCTGGAAGGGGAATTTCAAAAGCCTTTCTTCTTTTGTCCTATTCCATGTCGAGTAATATTATATTCACCTCACAGCACGTTTGTTTTTATTGACCTAACCCACAACGATGGTCACGCCGCAGAGTCGATGTAAAGCTTATATAATCTGTATTGCTGGTGGTGGAGAAGTTTTAGTTTGAATTCCGTCCGGATGTACTTCAATTAGTGTATTTCCATTAAGTGTTTTTTCACTCTCTATTCACTCAAATACGTGAGCATTTCCTCTAAATGTTCCCTTATTTGTCGATACCTCTTCAGTGTACTTAATTTCGTATAGCTTAGACATATAGTAAGACATGTTGAAAATAAAATATCAAATACGTTACTATGCGATATTTTTATATTTTTTTAGTTTTTCTAAATATTTTCATTGAAGTGTGAAGGGACGGGGAAAGCACCATTTACAGCTAATGTACCCTCATTTACGTGGAGAGAGAGGGAAACCTTTTATGAAATACAGCTCATTACACTATGATGTTATTTGCCACCCTACCTTGTATTTCCCTATTTTTTCCTATTTTTGTGAACAATTTCTAATTTAATTTCGTGTGAAATCTTCGAATTTCACCAGCTAGTTGCTTGCCTGACTAATGACAATGTTTACATATATTAAATTGAGTAAAAGGACGGAGGGAACAACGTAAAACATTGTTTTAAATAATTTAAATAAGGAATTTTGATTTAAGGAAGAACACTTACCTTTTATTAAGCATATTAATTATCCTTTTAAGAAGTGTGATTGACTGTGTTGATTTTGAAGGTCGGCCATGTTTGTTTTAACGCATGGGCAGTGCTATCAAACGAGTAAGTAGTGAACTTCGTGATTTGTCAGGAATAAAAATGAGCGCGATTTTTAATTTTGACAGAAGGAAATATACATTTTATTCTTTATTAAAAACATTATTCTTATTCAATTAGCTATATTTAAATACTTATATTAAACCTACATTTCATTTTTATTTTATCACTAGTCTATAGCCAACAATGCATTTTCGTTTTTATTTATATATATTTTGTTTTCTCTTTGGACTTGGAATAGAACATTTTTAAATTTGAAAAAAGATTAGAAGGTTTTGAATAGTAGAGAGGCTTCTTCCTGGTTTGGTGGTCCAAGATGGAGCCAAATGAATGTGGGCTCCCAATTTAAATTATTTTTATAGTGGTTAAAAAGTGAAAGATTAAAGTGAAATTAGTAAATAAAGGAAGCTAAGAGAGTGTGTAAGAGCTACAATGTTTAGGCTCATTTAAATTGTGGAAGAATTTCAAGTGAAACAAAATTTATGAAGATGGTGTTTTCAGTATGGACTATTTATACATGGGTGAGGTCAAACCAACTCTTCAACTTTTGATTATTGTAATCATTTCTTTTCTTTTTCCTAAATAAACCAGAACTCTTTTATTTCCAGCAGGACAGACTAATACAAAGAATTATTTAACATTTTATTTGATGTCTAATTATTAATTTTATTAATTGTATCTATATATTTTTTCTCTTCTTTTGGTCTCAACAATACTGTGCTATACTTTATTAAATTAGAATTATAATTAATCGGAATTCCATAGGTAGGATTTGGATGTGGACAAAAGGGAAACCACAATAAATTCAAAGTGCCAACAATTGTTTTTTTTTTTACATTTATTTTTATTTGTAGCCCTAATCACATTTTTCTTCAACAATACATTTTTTTTTTAAACCTAAATTGTTCATGTTCTTTTTTTAGTTTTAAGTTCACCCAGTGGTCTCGAGGTTGAGAGTCGTTGTGCCACTGAGTTTATAGCCGAGGTAAATGTATTGTTCCTTTTGATTATTATTTTTCCCCTAGATACCAGGGGTGGCGCCCAACAAAAACACGAATTATATAGAATAAAGAAAATATATTTTTTCTTTTAAAACTTTTATTTTATTTTATTATATTATTAAAATATATATATTATTATATATATATTATTTTTTATTACAACACCTAGTCTGGTTTCAACTGTAATAAATTTATTATTAAATATTATTTAAAGAAACTGCTATTGAACTAATTGTTCAACTCTAGATATGTAATTTAGTTAATAAATCATGTGTAGTATAATTAATCCAACATTTTTTTATATATCTTTATTTCACTATATCAATAACTGTAAAAAGTAGAAACTATTAAATATTTGAAAGTATATGTTGAGTTTATTAACTT
Organism: Timema shepardi; assembly: GCA_902151425.1. Classification (NCBI taxonomy): domain Eukaryota; kingdom Metazoa; phylum Arthropoda; class Insecta; order Phasmatodea; family Timematidae; genus Timema; species Timema shepardi. The sequence goes on from CABFVX010000768.1 coordinate 19,101, forward strand.
TGTTAGTCTGTGTTCAAATACTGGAAGTGTACTCAGGTATTTTTTCTTAATGTTTCCCTACTCTCTTTAACTTTCTCCACGCAAATGTGGATGACATTATTTTCAAATATACTTTACTCTTACATACCCAATTAGTGTATATATTTGAATATTTCATATGAGTAGTAAGATGCGTTGGAAATAAAACACAATACAAATGTGTATATAGTTAGATGCTAACAACTATGGATATTATTCATGAAATTAAACTGTTTGGATTCACTTTTATAGGTTGGAGTTTGAAAGATTGAACATACCACAAGCCTTTTAGATCGTAAATCAACTTACAAGTATGTTCATCCTCAGCAGCATCACCAACTGATGTAATCGTGTGATTGCAAATGACGCCGTGAGATGATTCAGAAGGCAACTTATCATACATCAAAATGATGCGGGAAGTCTTTACAACTTGTAACATTGTTTACGTCCGAAGAAGAGCGAGAAGGGTAGCAACAGTAGCCCCATGACTTCTTTGGTGCTGACTGACAGCTCACAGCTGAGAGCTGACGGCTTCGAAAAGTTACCAGGCCAAATTATGTATCCCTACGCCGAACCATATGATCTGCAAAAACATGTGTTTATAAGCTATCACCTCCGACGGGCAAAATTTAGGTATATACCTAAATTATGACTGTCAGAAGTCAGCTGTGAGCTGTCAGTCATCACCAAAGAAGCCGTGGGGCTACTGTAGTCGTCCTAAGTTAATAAAGCCTCGCTCACATTGTGACAGTACTGTCACGGCTGTAGAAGTCATGACAGTGAGCAATAGCTCCTACCACGGTGGCATCCTTTCACGCACTGGACGTAGACCAATGTGATAACATGACAGTGAATACCTCAATCCCCGTGAATATGATGGAACGTGTGTGGACTGTTCACATATTGGCTGAAAAATGTATTTATATTGAGGTAAATATAATTACGACAAAGAAAAGGAAATAAATAAAAGAAAATGGATAACACAGATAGATAGCCTGGGTGCATCAAACATGATGTAAATAACCTATAAATAAGAGATCCTCTATCGCTCTGTGATTTTCTTCAAATTAATTTAGATACTATGTGTTTGTTGAACTTCTGAATCAAGGAAGTGATTGCTCATTTACATTTTAGCTTCGGTCTTGAGATACAACAGGTGTTTGGCGCGAACAATAAAACTGGATCTCTGTCACACTATCATACAACAAAATTATTTGATTTGCGTCAATACTTCTATGTAGAACTGACCGTAACAATAATATCTGTTCACATGACAATATTGTGACTGTCATGACAGCAACAGCTATCACGATTTATTTGCCTCGTGTGAATGATGCTTAGTGGTAATACATTGAAATGCGGTAAGATACATTAAATACCTATGTGTGGTATAAGTATATTGATCATATTATATTATTTTTGTATTATTCTTCTATCAAATTTTGATCTCTTTAATCATCTATACTCATGGTTAGGTTGGTATTTTCATGAGATTATTATAAATTACTTATTACTTGCCTTTAATATACTTTTTTATAAGTACGTAAATAAAATAATTTCAAAATAAATTTAAGGTCCTAACTAAAGTAATATCAATTTAATTTTTTTGAGATAATATAAACTCTCATTTAAACATAAATGATTGATTTACTACACTTTAATTTTTATATTTATCTAATAATACTAGCTATGAAAATTTTAAAAGAGAGATTTTATGTATCGAAAAATATCATAATTAATATATCTTGTTATATTATTATAATTCAAGTTCAAGTAAGAATAGTACATTTTAATTTCAAATAATTATCCACGTCAGTGGGCTCTTGGATTCAACGTCAGATTTGTCTAGCCTAGATTGCCTTTGATGGAGAGATCAGGGCTACAATTATGGCAGTGTGTTTTGTTACTAAATGGTTTCCACAGCCCCCTCTGCGTGAATGTAGGTACAGTGCTTCTAAATTCTATTTTCTTGAAGCCTATCAAATTAATTATATTTAGCACCACGTTTTACTAACCGTTAGGGTTATACGCCTATGAACTAATTACACTTTTGTGTTAGGGATTAGGAAGGATCAATTTGCGCGGAAAGAGAGAGTGAAAAACCATTTTGGAAAATCATCCTCAGTGCATCCGACCAGATAGAACCCCAAACTCCCCGTCTTTAACAGTCTTGCATATTGTGATAGTAGCGCCTTAAACCTTACGGCCACCAAAGTGAATAATAGTTAAATTAATTGTGGACATCTCGAAGGAATAGTAAGATGTGGTTTGATAATAAAATACTAAATTATTTAAATAAACATTAAATTAGAATATGTTATTTTAGTGTAAATACTTTCTTGTAAAATATTTCACGTAACAAGTTAACCTTTTTTATGTGTCGATCTTGTCTAGTAACAATTTTCAAAAAAAATCTTTCTGAAATAATATGTAACAAAAACAAATCCTTGTCAAAATATTTGCCGTACATTTTTGGAAATATTTTTTAAATCTATAATACACGTTTTTACTATCTTTATGCCTATAAATATAGCCTTCTCAATATTTTAAACCAAACTTACTTTTGCTTTGCAAGCAAAAGGTAATATTTTTATAAATCTAGTTTTGCCTCTAGTATTAAAGAATATATTATGTGAAGAGGAAAAAAGTAGAAATAAGTAAAACTGCTATTTATTAGAAATAATGAACACAATTCATAAAACTTCGTTAGATAAAGCACTGAATTATCAACTCCTTTTTTTGTGTTTCATTTCTAACTAAATCATTTTGGTGAATATATGACGTCATTATATGAAGGTTTTACTGATATTTTCTCAACGATTCAAAGGCCTGCATCACATATCACACGATTCTAAGCTATACGTAATTTCCTATCGAATAAGCCAAATAATTACCCAATAACACAGGCTGAAATATAATAGTTTTCAATACATCTAGGGGATCGGAAACGTCCATTAAAATTAATAAATCCCTTTTTAACACGTAAAGCTACATGTTCAGCAGCGTAGTATCTGCAATAGATAACAAATATTAAATTTTTCATACGCGATTAAATTAACACTTTATTGCCACTTTACTAAATTACGAGAGTCGCGTGTCCAATTTATTTCATGAATCAAAATTATGTGTCTGTTCTCATCAAATCGCATCAAAATTAGTGATAAAATTTCATCAAATATCGTTTTATGGATTATAAAATATAGTAAAACTTGCATAAAGGTAGGAAAAGGTTAATCAAACTATAACAGGCTAAAAACATGTAATTTCTGGGTAATGAAGGACAAGAATATTTTTGCTGAGAAAACTTGTAATTGTGCTGTCAATTCTTGATGTATAAGTTAAATATAGGTATCCGATGTCTTCATCTGAACTCCTTGGTGTATGAATAGTTTACTATTAGTTGTTTACGAGATAATTATAGTGGACATTAATTACAATTCCTGACACTAATTTTGGGTGTCTAGTATTCTTTTTTCTTTTTTTCACTTTCATTATATTCAACCTTTCCAATTCCTAACCCATTAGCGTAATTATTACTTAAGCATTTAACACGCATGGGTAGTAAGACGTGGTTATAAGTATTGTGTTATTGTTTTATATCATTATTACTATTTTTATGTTGTTTATGTGAGAAAATTGAATCTTTTTTGCAATATAGGTTAAGTTAATAAGTACCAATATATTGAAGATAAGAATGTAAGGCCATTACAGATATTAACACTATCACTAGTCTAGTTAGTTTAAGAAAAATCCTTACGAATATTTCTTTTAAAAATCAGAATGATGCATCCTATTATATGATGAAAGGTTTTTGTTATTACCGCTAGAGTAGGGAGCAACTGCGTCGGCACTTTAAAAGGAGATGGAAGACTTAGGGCCAGTTTCATAGTCAAATTTAGTACGCCTCAAGTGCGCTGCTACACTAAGTACATGACGACACCTACCTAAACCAGAATAGAATGGGCCAGTTTCCTATGCGAGAACGGCCCATTCCATTCTGGTTTAGGTAGGTGTCGTCATGTACTTAGTGTAGCACCGCACTTGAGGCGTACTAAATTTGACTATGAAGCTGGCCCTTTAGTCTAGCAACGGACTGGACTGGTCGAAGTTTGTGTGTGTGTCGTGGACAATTAAAGAAAACAGAAAGGTGTACAGTTCATTTAATAAATCAGCAAAGACAAAGAATATTCATGATTTAATATTTTATTAGTAGAGTAATTATAAATACCAATAAAAAGTAGATGGTATGGTGCCACACTGCACTTTAGCATAACCAATAATAACTCGAGAGGTTCAAGAAACTAATGTTAGTCATGTTTAATACAAATCACATTAAAATTGATCAGATGGTGTAAACTTATTAGTTTAAAAAGTAGTTTTATTTATGATTATAATATAATATAAAATAAAATATATAATAGTCTTGATATCCAACATTAATAATATACATAATCTTAATCTATAATTTATTAACATAACAATTAATAATGATAGTTAAATACATTTTTCTGCCCAAAGCTTCCCTGATCCCGTGAAAGAATTTCTCCAAAAATTATAAACATAAGAAAATGTGTTCACCAGCCCAGTCTTTACAAAAATAATGAAAGCTTATCTAAGTAATTTGGATTTTAACAGAACCAGAAACATCTCTAACTAAAACTCTATTTACACGGAATACATGGAAAAAATAAAAAAATATTTATATGTTTTAAGTTAAAATTACGTTCTATATGAATATTAAAGTATCTTTTCATAGTATAAAAACGATTTCGTAAATAATCACATTAAGTATTCTATTATTATAATGTGAAAAACCTAGAAAGTGTTTTGTTTTTACAATTGACTTGCAAAAATTTTGATTGTTGGTAAAATATGTGCTTGGGAATATATTTGGATCTAAAAGAGATGCATATAATGTAGAGTGAAGGAAGTTAGATAATGATTAGTTACATAACCTGTATTCATCCCAAGATATTGTAATGGCAATCGGATCTCGCAGATAACGGTGGGAAAAACATTCAGGTGCGAATAGAAGAATATATAACCTTGTCAAGTGTACTGACTGGCGAATCCAATGAAAAGAGACCAATGGGAAGACCTAAACGCAGAGGAGAGGATAACATTAGAATGTACCTGAGAAACATAGGGTGTAATGGGGTGGACTGTATATAACTAGTTCAAGATAGGGATAGGTGGCCTAATTTTGTCAGTCACTAGTGCTATAGAGCAAGTAAATATATCATTTTTTTTTATTTTCCCACGCATCCTCTCAGCTTTCATCACTCTCAATTTTTTCTGGAATTTCACTTTTATCGTACTATTACTACTCCGAATTCGACTTACAAGGAATGTCTAGTTTTACACATTATTTTATTCTGAGTTGTTATAATTTTTACTCATATCGGCACTATATATATATATATGCTGGCCACATCCCTACCAAGAACTATTGAGATTATTCTGTATTGATACAATGTAAATACGATGGATTGATACTCCATCGAAGTCAAGCACGCTATCCATACGGCCAGCCTTGAGTGTTCTAATTTTAATTCATAGCTGTGTTTCACGTGCCTAGGTGGCCAATTTCCTCTTGGACGGCTCTAAAACACGTTGTGCGAGAGAGACAGTGATCTTCACATGGTTTAATAAGTGTACACCCCCTTCACCCCTTCCTCACCAACACTATCAATGCCCCCTCGTAAAACCAGTAGATAGGCCACACGTTGTGGAGGAGCCGACACTCGAGTCGAAGGAAGCCATCGAACCCTTCAATAAAGTCACCGTCAGCCATTTCTCAGCCAGTAAACCCTTTCATACCCCAACCCCCTTTATCCTCTCTCCCCACCCTTTCACCCTCACGGGGGCCGAGTGAGAAGGGAAGAAAACTACAGATCTTGCAGGCCTAAGTTTTTATTAACACCTGAGGGTATTCAACGTAACCATTCTAAATCAACTGATGATTATATCAGTTGTATAAAAACATATTAAATGTCAACATTATTTTCTAAATCTGAGTCACACTGAAGAAGGACATACTGAGATTCATTTCTTGTTCTAACATTCTCAAGAAAGGGTACAATAAATTTTGTGTTTCTCAGGATTTACGATCCTGACATAAAAAAAAGCTGTACAGTGAATTTGACCTTGGCCGATTTCCTCCTATCAAGGGAGGTCTCACAAGGGGAGTGGACCCATTTTTTTTACCACTGCGAGGGGCAAGAAGCCCTCGCGGTGGCCATTGTAGAAACACTCGCTATACCACCGTCCTCAAGATCGGACGGGTGTTGAACAATCGCCCGGTCAAAGGGTGTTAAAATGAAGTAGTCACTCTAACTTAGCTTTCGTTACTTATATTCATAATTTAAATGTTAATTAGAATCAATTACGGTGGAATAAATTGACCCTAATTATTAATTCGTAATCTTTAATTTAAATCAAAAGTGTTTTTATAATCGTTGGTAGAACACATATTTAAATATATAAATCTAGCGCTGAGCTATAAGCTGACGCACGTGAATCCAGGACAAGCAGGTCGTATACTAACCCGGTCAGGATCAGAACCAAAGATGGCGGGGTGGATTCGATGAGTACCATTAAACAGCAAACGATCTACAAATTAATTTAATAATTATAGATCAATCTCGTTACCTTGTTCATTCATCACCAAACCATCACACCCGCCTCGGTGGCGTAGTTAGCTAATGCGCTAATTTCACGTTGAGCTTGACTGCCGAGGATGGAGAGATCGAGGTTCAAATCTCGATCTGGTGAACAGAGGGCTCCTAAGTGGTCTTCACTCTCCCTCCACGTAAATGTGGGTTTACTTCCTCTAAATTCAACCTTCCCGATAACTAAATTAGTACTTAAGCGTATAACTCAAACGGGTAGTAATATGGTGTGCTAAATTAAATTAAAATTCAAACCATCACTGTAATAATGTAATCCCCAATTCCACCAATGATAAAAATAAATTGGCAATGCAGGAATAAAATCCAAGACCCTTGAATCCCTATATTAGATGCACTACCAACCAAGATAAAATATTAAACTGAGCCTCGTTAAACAAGAAGCTGCTTAAAATAATTTAATATTCAAACATATTTATTTAATACAAACTTTTTAATTCAATATTTTTAAATTAATAATATATATTCAAATAACTTAAATTATTATATAAAAAATTGAAAACATATATAATATATTGTAATAAAAAAAGAAGAAAAAAACCTTTAACAGGAAAAATATATATATTTTATTTCGGTTCATTCAAACAGTGTAAGAGATAAATATGTTTTCTCTTTATCTATATAATTGTGTATTTTGTTGGGCGCCACCCCTAGTATCTAGGGGGAAAATAATAATCAAAAGGAAAAAACATTTACCTCGGCTATCAACTCAGTGGCACGACGACTCTCAAACTCGGGACCTCTGGGTAAACTTAAAAACTAAAAAACTTGAACAATTTAGATAAAAAAATGGATTGTTGAAGAAAAATGTAATTTAGGCTACAAATAAAAAAATGTATATAATAACAATTGTTGGCACTTTTGTGGATTTTTTATTGTTTCCCTTTTGTCCACATCCAAATCCTACCTATGGAATTCCGGTTAGTTATAATTCTAAGTTAACAAGGTATAGCACAGTATTGTTGGAACCAAAAGAAGAGAAAAATATATATATTTACAATCAATAAAATTAATAATTAGACATAAAATATAATGTTAATTGATTCTCTGTATTAGTCTGTCTTTCTGGAAATAGATAAGTTCTGATTTATATAGGAGTGAGAAAAGAAATGATTGCAATAATCGAAAGTTGAAGAATTGGTTTGACCTCACCCATGAATAATTAGTCCATATTGAAACACCATCTTCATAAATTTGTTTCACTTCAAATTCTTCCACAATTTAAATGAGCATAAATATTGTAGTTCTTACACACACACTTAGCCTCCATTTTTTGCTACTTTAACCTTAATCCACCCCCTTTGAATCACTATAAAATAACTTAAATTGGGAGCTCCATCGATTTGGCTCCATCTTGGACCATCAACCAGGAATAAGACCTCTCTACTGTTTAAAAAACCATCCAATCTTCTAAATTTAAAAATGTTCTATTCTTACTTCCAAGTCCAAAGAGAAAGCAAAGTATATATAAATAAAAACGAAAATAAATTGTTGGCTATAGGCTAGGGAGAAAATCAAAATGAAATGTAGGGTTAATATAAATATTTAAATATAGCTAATTGAATGTGAATAATGTTTTTATAAAGAATTAAATGTCTATTTCCTTCTGTCAAAAATTGAACAGCCCGCTTGTTTTTTTCTTCCTTCCTTCTTTTTCAAATCACGAGGTCCTCTATTCACTTGTTTGATAGAACTGCGCATGCGTTAAAACAAACATGGCCGACAGTGAAAATAAATACAAGAGTCAAACACACTTCTTAAAAGAATAATTAATATGCTTAATAAAAGGTAAGTGTTCTTCCTTAAATCAAAATTCCTTATTTAAATTATTTAAAAACAATGTTTTACGTTGTTCCTTCCGTCCTTTTATTTAATTTAATAGATGTAAATAGTATCATCAGTCAGGCCGGCAACCAGCTGACGAACTTCGAAGATTTCACGGGGAAATAAATTGGAAATTGTTCACAAAAGTCGAAAAATAGGGAAATACAATGTAGGGTGGCAAATAACATCAAAATATGAACTGAACATCTAATAAAATAATTAAAATGAATTAATCTTAAATTATAGCATTGCAAAATTAAAATATTATATAATAACAAACATGGCCCGCTTCGGTGGCGTTGTTAGCTAACGCGCTTGTTTCGTGTGCTACTCGCATAAACGGACCTCGGCTAACACAACTTCGTGGCCAGCCTGTGGACGACCGTAACGGCTTCGCAAATATAGTGAGGTATACATAAAATGAATGTTTATCTTATTTCAATATAAAATTTGGTAGTGATCGTATAGTGGGTTAAATTAATTAAAGAAATCATATATTTAAATGTATTTTAGCAATTCACTCGATACACGTCACTCGTCGTACTTAGTGTGAGAGTGGCCGTCAACCGATTTAAGGTGAATTACAATATCCACTGCTTAGTCGTGATATAATATAACTACTACGCGCTAATCACGCCTGATTATTTTTTTATCATAATAATTATATCCGCGGCGACTAACCGAGTGACTGACGTGAGGGGTCGTTTAAAGGTTCACAAAAATATGACACCCCAGAGTTCACCTGGGAGCGTCCTTGGCCGTGGCCCGGTGAGACCAGAGTACTGAGTCTCCTACTCGATTCAACCGATACTATTTTTTAAATATTAAAGAAATACTCCCATTGGTCCAGAAGATCCAACATGGACGAACCTAACTGTCCCCCGGACCGTTAGCGCAGTCCAAGACAAGGGAAGGAAGCCCCCCCACCCCCTTAATAACTTTTGGAAGCTATTGTTACTGGCGGCGACTCTCACAATATTATTTAATACCTGGATGGTAGGTTATTAACCTTACAATATCCCGTTATTGCCTATAGGGTTGCTAACACATCCCATTTTCTGATGTGTTCACAAAGAATTGCATCACGTGTTCAGCTAGACTGCCGAGGATGGGGAGATAGAATTTTGAATCTCGCTCGGGTGAACTGGGGGTGGTATTTCCTAAAAAAAATTCCACTCTACCTCCATGCAAAATCGGGTTTACTTTCACTATATTCAACCTTACCAATTCCAGGCCCATTAGCGTGATTAGTACTTAAGCTTATAACCCTATGAGTACAGTAGCCCCATGGCTTCTTTGGTGCTGACTGACAGTTCACAGCTGACTTCTGACAGTCAACATTCAGGTATATACCTAGATTTTGACCATCAGAAGTGACAGATGCTAAACACATGTTTTTGCAGATCATATGGTACGGTGTAGGGATACATAATTTGGTCTGGTAGCTTTTCAAAGCCGTAGGCCGTCAGTTGTGAGCTGTCAGTCAGCACCAAAGAAGTCATGGGGCAACTGTAGTAAGACGCAGTGCTAGGTATTATTATTATCATCATAACAAACATGGAGTTTTAAAACGTTTGAATTTATCGAACTGAATAAGTAAATAGAAATTGAGGCTATGTGCAAATTAATTAATGCCAACTGGTACCTGCATCAGTTGTCGTGCAGACAAAGTTTTCAGTCTCATTAAGTATAATTTCTCAGGTTGGGGTTTGAATCCCAATTGAGTATACTGAAGTGTTTCTTTTTTCCTAAATGGCGGTCCAATCTCTCTTCATGTAAATGTGGGGTAGACTTTGTCTTAACTCTACCTTATATATCCATACCCTCATTTGTGTAAATATGTAGTTAGTTTGGACTGTTGGTAGAACTTGAAGCGTGGAAAACGTCACTAATCTCTCAGCTAAAAGTTTTTAAATATACTATTATACATATTTCTTAAAACATACACAATATCATGATGAGGCAAAGTCAAAAAAAACACACATTATTCTACTATGACCTTTTTCCCCTCTATATTTCAGCCTGCAGCTTTTAGTTTCTTAAAAGATAAAAAAAAAATCTTGAGTTCATATGTCCACGCCACATATGGAAATAGAAGTCATAAATATCCGACAACAATTTCTTCTCTCGCCCTTTATGTAGCTTTCGAGAACTTTCAACGCTAAAAATGCAAAGATTTGTATATGCAAACGAAATTTTCTCATTTCCAAAAGATGGAAGTTCTAGAGCAGCCTTTTTATAAATCAATATAGATATAGAATACTATTCTTTTTCCTCGTACCAGGAATTGATGTAGTGACATAATTTAAACTTTTTATATCCATACAAGTGAGCGATGTTTTCGTTCTTAATTCAGTACAATAAGTTTATTAATATGTGAACGACAAACTATCGTAAAATTATTATGTAAACTATTATAAATGAAGGAACCAATAAAACTTGTTCATAATTTTTTTAAAGGGGGAGGTAAAAGTTTTCATATACTTTTAAATACAAAAACATGTACAGAAGAGATACTAGCTGTCCTTTATTAGCGGATTTATTAATGATGTCCTTGTCTTTCAAGCAAAAAACGTATTTATTTTGTAAAAAGATTAGATATTATTAGTTTTAACTAAATTTATTTTATAAAATCATGCATAATTTTGAGATATTACCAGTCATTTTTAATAAAATGTAAGTTTTAATCTAAGCCATTTTCTGACATACATTTTTTTGTTTGTAATATTTATTATTCCCATAGTAAGAATTAAAATAAGGCAGTGTTAATAAACGTCACTGCTACTTTTCTGGCTATTTAATTATTGTTTTCATAAGTATTTCAGAACAAGGTTGATTACTGAATTGAGTATTAAAACATGGCCTGGTGAATGGTCATTATGAACTAGAAATTGATCGATTATATCTTTAAAAAAAAGGGGGGNCATGTTTAAAAATTAGTTGGGCTAGCCCAGATGGATGCTGTACTAGGTATTGATTGTTGCAGATTTGGTAAAAATGGCATTACATATTTTGTCCTTAAACTAACTCGGTTTCCTTATATTTCTTTAAATAAGTAACGGCATTTTCATGAAGAGACGGTGTAATACACTCTATCCAACCAAACATCAATTTTACACGGTTACCCACTTCAAAGGCCACACGGTCTAAAGAGTCACTTTCACAATAAAATAGACTGCCCATTGATGGGAAATCGTTGTTCGATCTCAGTTGGGTATATTTATGGTGGGTTTTCCTAAATTGTTTCCCACTCTCTCGCAAAACAAACCTGGGTACTCTTCCTCCAAACTCAGCAATCCTCATCCCTAAACCGTTAGCGTAGCTAGTTCATTGGTGTATAAACCGAACGGGTAGTAAAATATACCTAGTCAAGATATAAACCTCAACATACTGGTTGAATATTAATTAAAACATCTGTGTTTCTGCGTGCCCATCTAAATGTGTGTACCTATTTGATTGTATGTGTGTGTGTTATTATACCTATAATCTTTATATGTGTCCCAGTGCCTATTTTTCTTTGTATTTGTCACGGTGCTTATTCGATCTCTTTGTGTCATTGTGCCTATCTACCTTTGTATGTGTCCGTGTGACCATTTATATTTATATTTTTGCACCTATTTATCTGTGTGTTTATGTGTTTATGCGTTTGATGGGGAATAAGCTTTTGAAGAAATAAAATGTTTTAACATATTTGAACCAAACTCGAAAAAATGCAGAACTCACTTATATCACCCACTAATAACATAGGGAAAACATATTTTAAAATATAATTGAGATGTAAATATTTAAATTAGATTTGTATGTAGGAATATTACTACACAGTAAAAAATTGCCAAACTAAGTGTTTAAAATTGCTGTGTAAATTTATAATTATTATTTTAACTCCATAGCCACATAATCTTTTATTTTATGCTTATACATTCGGGTGATTTTTTTATTGCAATAAAATACAATATATTTCTTTAGTTCTCACTGAAAAATATATGTTTTAAAGGAGTGTAAAGGAAAAATAACTCTACTCTTTTTATTTATACTTTCTCTATTTTACTTCTCTCTACTTTGAGCTTTCACCCCCTCCATCCCTCCCACTCCCCTTGCGCTTGTATGTGGCAGAAACGTGGCCCGATTTATCCCTCTGGCACACTCTCTTGTGAAAAAAAAATAATAGAAAGATGAATAAGCTAGGGAATTTTGAGGTTTCAACCTTCTGTGTTCTCGTCTTTTAATATTTGATATTTTTTTTCACATGTAAATTTTCTACACTCACTGTTGGGAAAAAATATTTTTAATATTGTTTCAAGGACATTTTAAGAATTATATTGAGTATTTTAATCAAGGTAAGAATTTTCCAAATAAATATTATGGGTTTCTACCATGTTTAAAAAAAATCAAAACTAATATCAGTACCAAAAAAATTTCATAATGTTTTATTTCTCAGCACCCGCTAACCCGTCTGTTTTTTTTTTCATATTCACACTAATACAACACTAATACAGTAGAGGAAAAGAAGGTAGATTTCCATTTTCATTAATTTGAGGTATTTAAAGTGTACTTTCTGAGCTGACTGGTTATATAAGCACACAACTTATAACGTAACCTAAATCTAGAAAAGACACAACATCCGAACCCAAAACGTTAATTCATCATTGTGAAAGAGGAAACACACATTTTATCAATGAAAAAAATTAGTTCATACTAGGAATCGACCCCGGTACCATTAATTTAGTGTACAGACACGCTACCAACTTGAGTAAGGTATGAGAACAATTACAGTATTTGATTGGCACTAGAACAAAGGCAATTAAGATTCAAGTAGCGAAAAAATCTTGAAGCCAATAAAGTGAATGGAAAACTGTTCTATTTTAGAGCGCACTTTCCTTTCCCCACAACTAAAATATTTTACAGGCCTGTATTACCTGCCCACGTACTTGCCCCATTTGAACAGGTTGTAGTCAGCTCTAGATTACCACATTGCATGCAAGTAGGACCTTGTTTATGTTTTTTTGTGTCATTTTCAGATTATCTTAATTCGTTTAACATTAAAGCTACAACTGGACTTTTCTGAAATACTTGATTGTTTGTGTCGCGTTTACACGAGGGCAGGTTTTTTTTAGCACTGTGTCTTACTACCCGTTTGATTTATACGCTTCTGTACTAATTACGCTAGTGGTTTATGGATTAGGAAGGTTATATTTAAAGTAGGTGTACCCGCATTTGCGTGAAGAGTTAGTGGTAGATCATTTTGGAAAAACCACCCTCAAACAACCCGACCAAGATTCGAACCTCAATCTCTCTGTCATCAGCAGGCTAGTCTACTGCGAGAGGGGTGCGTTAGAACATGTGGCCACCAAAGTGGGTTGCGAGGTCAGTTGTTAAGCAGGTTCGACTAGCTTCGTGTGGGCAGCACTGGCCTGAATTTTTGGGCAGGTTGCAACAGGACTGGCCAGGCAGGTCGACTTGCCCAAGGAGTAGGTTTTGAACCAGTGGATTCTCCCACCACCATTGTCTTGACTGACGCCCCAACCAGCGCTGTGTGGACAGTCATGTAACCGACCAGCCCAGCACAAGTCACTCATCAGTGTGTTGTAGTGTGTTGAAATATTTTTTACCGCGTCTTACTACCCACTCGCCTACGCTTATGTATTAATTACACTAATGTGTTAGGGATTAAAAAGGTTTAATTTATAGGAAGTGCACCCGCATTTTTGTGGACGGAGATTGGAAAACCACTTAGGAAAACCCCACCTCAGTGCACCCGACCAATATCGAACCCCGATTTCTCAGTCTATGGCAATATATTCCAACACGAAAATAGTGCGTTAGACCATACGGCTACCGAAGTGGGTTTGAAATAATTACAGTTTACATTTCTTTTCAGTCCTCTGTGTCGTTTTCTTTGACTATTATCGATGGCGCACACACAAGATGGACAGAGGAAGTGACCCTACAATTCATTGACCCCTATACAATTATAGATAAGTTTTGTGAAACCAGTTCCATCAGTTGTACACTAACAAAACGCACGTGACACCACATAACGTGAAATTGTGTTTGACATTTAAATTGAAGGTTTTGGTGTTGCTGATGTCAAAACCAAAATTAAAATAATACAGCTGCATATAATGGGAACCTAGTTAAAATAGAGAAAATTGAAAGATCAGGGTGTAGTTTTATGATAATTATGTGCCTGTTTTTAAGTGATTCAATGTGATAATTGTATTATCATATACCATCAAATCTGCATGGCCTAACCTCCATGTGGATGGGTCACTGAAAATGTACAGGTCACTCACTGCCGTCGGTCAAATTGACGCCAATCTATTCTGTCTATCAACTATCCTCGTGTAAATGCGGCTTATATGAACAGCCCTTGCACGTGCTATGTCCTCATGATAAAACAACCAAGAAACACGATCCTCTGACTTGCCTCCTTATTTACCTCGTGAAAACACGCCTTTATTACACTTACCTGTGACTCAAGCCTCAGCCAGTCAGGCGTTAGCCAGTCTATTGATATATTACAATAGTGATACCTTAAAAAGATTGACCACTGATTTCGATAATATTTAAATTTAAGGTGGGAGTCTCCCATTTAAAAGTAACACGCTTCTTTCTAGTTTTCAAAAGAGGTCAAGGCCTATTATACACTATCCTCTTACTAATACGATCTCTTACAAAATTAAAGTGGTATGTCTTATTAGAATATAATTCAATGTAATTTAATTTTATTCAAGGATTCAGCTACAACATTTTGAAATAAAGTTTGTCCCCAACACAAAAGTTGCCTCTAGCTTAAGGGTGTTTGGGTGTTCAGATAATTTGAATTTTATCTCAAATTGTGATAGCATTATAATTCTATATATGTTAACTTGTTAATAATTTAGTTATTTCATTTGAAGTATGACTCAATTGTCCCCCTTTGTGGTCTAGTGGTAAAAGTGTCTGGCTACAGATCCAGAGGTACGGGTTTGATCCCCGGCGCTTTTAGGTTTTTCTATGAAGCAGTGGGTCTAGAACGTAGTCAACTCCGCATTGTGAGGACAAATGAGGGGGTACTTGAATGGAAAAATAGCGTCTCTGGTCTAGATTGAGGACTGAAGATATAGAGCAAGACTTGAGTTATAAGATTGTGTTTATTTCTACTGACAGTATATTTTATCAGTAGGGAAACATCAAACAGACTGACCGTAAATTAATCTCGCAAATTAGGTTAGTCCCCCATATCATGTATGAAAATAAAATAGGAAATAAAGATCTGAGATAGCAAGTCAATATGGTTTAAAATCTACACACCAAATAATAGAACAAAGAATATGATACTTTGTCGATTAGGATTGAATAATCTGTATCGTTGACCACATGATTTATGGCGTTATTCTTGCAATAGACTGGAAGGCCATGGCTATAATCCCTGCCTGACGTATAGAGAGGTTTTTTCCCCAAACATATTTCCCAATATATCTCCATTTTAATGCGGGTGTATTTTCTCTAAATTACACCTTACTTTTTTCTAGAGTATTACTATAAATATTTGGTTAGCCTGTAAGGGTAGTAGAATACAGTGTATAATAAAAGTATAATGTTTGTCTGCATTAAACCATTACTGATTTAATTAGTTCAGAATTTGCACCGTAATTACGTTAAATTAATAAGAAAGGAGGACCTGGTGGTCTAGGGGTAAGATGTCAGACTTCTTTGTTGGGAGTCCGGGGCTCAATTCTCGGTCCCGGCACATACTTATCTGATTTCCAATCCCTTATTTCACCTCTGACAAGACGTGTATTAATCACAACTAGAGAATGTGTGAAATGCCTGGCCTCCACCGTGGTTCGGATCCCACGTTAAACTGTAGGTCCACTATTTCGTCTCATAATCACCCTACCATTACACATTAGCATACGTTCGTATAATCCGAAAGGGGAAGCAAGACGCGGTGCTAATAATAATAATAATAATAATAATAAACAAACATGCACAGAAAATTACAAAATATACACAGTATACAACCTAGCCTATAATGTCTCTATATTCACTGGATCCGCTTGACTCCTAAACTTTTCATCACAGGAAAGAGGTGTAGGCATTTATTTGAGACTAATGAGAAATAAAGCTTATGCACATCTAATATTTACTTCTTCATGTGTGCCAACTTTCCTCGCGCAGAGGGTTTAATAGTAGAGTCATTTGAGTTATTGCATCTTGCCATGACCATTCAACTGCTAAACGAAAAGAGGTGCTCAAACCGTCGTTTAAGAATGTTTATCAGAGGTGTACAGATGCAGGCATTCATGAATTGTAACTGAGATTTTACTAATGCACCGACAATTAATCATAATAGTTTATTATTATGTTTACTGAGAGGATTTTATGCTATACACACTTAGCAACATTACAACTGTATACAATGTTTAATATATGCTGTCTAATGGTATTAGACTTAACTCCTAGAACTATATATACATAAATATTGATTATACATTCTGGTTCCAAAATAATTATTTACGCCCTAAGAATATGTCATTTTTACTCAACTTAAGTATTAATTTTCAATAATCATTTAAAAAAATTCTAAACATGTATCATTAAAAAATTGTTTATTTAAAACAATTTATTTACAAAAATAAAATAATGAAATTTAAAGAAACCCTTTATAAGGGGTAGTTTATAATTTTTAATTTTTGTCCATTGGGTATATCAATTAATTCAGGCTATTTACACATTTACACTAATGGAATAATGATGATGATGATTATGATGATGATGACGACGAAAAAATATAGTTCAGAGAAAAGGGAGGGAGAGTATGCAACTGTTTAGTAAAAACCACCCTTAGTAAACCCAGCCAGGATTAGCGCCCTGAGCCCCAGTGATCCAGTTTATTTTAAAAGTGACGCCCCCTGCTTCAGTGGCCACGTGGTCTAGCGCTACTCTTGTAGAAAACTACTAACTACTACGAACTAAATGTCAAGATAGTTGTGTATTGTTTGTTTGGGGCGGAAATCTCTGGGAACTCAAATCCCAGCTTGATGTACTGAAAGTGTTTTTTTATCCTTAATGGTTTCCCGCTCTCCCTCCACACTAATGAGGCTACATTCCCTCAAAATTATACTTTCCTCATCACTATCAAATTAACATATTTTTGTGTATAGTTTTTACAGATAGTAAAACATAGTATAAAATGTAAATTTACATTCACAATATAAGAGTTAAGTTACCTTAGTGATGATTAAAAGAGAGAGACACCATTACAACATATAACCTGGTAGCTTAATATTAAACATAATTATATTGCATATTACAGAATAAACCTTTTTCAATTGTTAATAATCACTTAAGCTTGGTGTTATTTAGTTATTTGACTATATTATTTATAATAATAACAGTCATTTGTAATAAAATAACTGCTTGTCAGATACTATATAAAGGATAGTAAAGCACAGTAGAAAGCATATTTCATAATTAGAATACTTAGGCTAGTAGGTAGATAATATTTATACTTTCAATGAGAATATAGCTTATGTTTAACTAAGTTGTAATTAGTACCATATCTTTCTATCATTATTTAAGATTATGAGATTAAACTAGCTGTAAAATGTCATCCGAGGAAGAATTTTAAAATTATATTAAAAAGGAGCCAACTTTTTAATTACGTAAGTATTTTTTACTTTTACTGAGGAAATATTGTCCTAAAAATATATTATTCAGTATGAATGTTCACAGTTGCATGTTTCTAAACGATTATAAAAAGCTATTTGTATAATGATCTCTTTAAAATTTATTGGCCCATGTTAAAACCATTGATTATTTAAATAATGCAAATAAAACATGCAATGTAACGTTACAGTGAGATTTGAAATAAGTTTCTACTTCGTAGAAACGGGGGCAATGAAGTTTTTTATTTTCTACAAGTATTTGTTTAAAAAAATCTCATTTAGATTTATGAGTAAAATGACTTTACCGTTTCTTTCCTCTCCGTCTTATTGTATTAAGATATTCTTTATTTTTTTGTGGAAAAACATTTGTGTAGTCAACTGGATATAGAATTTTTAAGCTTCAATGTGCTGTACATGAAAGAAGAATTAGAAGATTAAAAAAAACTGTTATAATTCTCTTAGAGAAAAAAGTTGCTGCTTCTAGCTATAATAAAGAGGAGTGTTTCTGTATTCATTTAAAATGATGTAATAGTAATAATATAATTACTAAGATAAACGTTCGTACGTTTATATAGATGTATTTTGCAAGCTATTAAGAAAAATAATATACATATTTTCAGCCACATTTTACTACTCGTTCAGGTATTCCGATTTGAATTATAGAAGTTTGGTTTGGAAAAAAAAAGGTAGAATTAAATAGGAAGTGTACCTTAAAATAGCCACAAATTAGGTTAACTTAAATTCCTGCCACCTCCGGGTACCCCAGTTGCCATCAAACGATACCTAGTATCGTCTCTCTATTACTACCCATCCACACCTTACATAAGATAGATCAACCCCAGAATATCTTATTAGCAATAATATATAATATCGTGTCACTAATTACCATTGTTTACACATACATATTGTAAAGTAGGTATGGGTCCTTCGAATCTTCGTGTATATTCGAGATACGTTTATTTTTAATAACAATTTTTAATTTAACATTCACCTGCCTCGTTGGCGTAGTTGGCTAACGTGCTTGTCGTGTTGAGCTCGACTGTTGAGGACGTAGAGATCGAGGTTTGAATCTCGGTCGGGTGAATTGATTTTTTTTCCTAAATGCTTTTACACTCTCCCTCCACGAAAATGCGGGTTCACTTCCTCTAATTCAACCTTCCCAATTCCTAATCCATTAGAGTAATTAGTACTTAAAGCGACCCAAACGGGTAGTAAGACGCGGTGCTAAATATTATTATTATTATTATTATTATTATTATTAATCTAGCATTCTACAAGTTAATATCTTGGAGCTATATATAATTACTCCTACTAGAGGTTTATTACAATATTATTAGATACAAATTCTAGCAACCAAACTCAGATCATTAATTTTGTTTTCCACTTAATGTGGACAAAACCGTAATTGAATAGTAAGAAATACTAATGTTGTAAAGCTAGCATCCCATTAATTTATTGTATTCTCACTAGAGATTCAAGATTCTTAGGTAAAATGAAGAGTTGTGTTCGATTTTCGGATTTGAATAAATGGGGATTTTACTCATATGTTAATAAAAGAAATAATAAAATAATGTTGAAATTTAGCGAAATATTATTCTATCTTGCGTAATCCACTTATCGTATTGAACAACTATTGTTTGAAATATATAATAAAAATTATATTTTATCTTCAATCTTTAATCATAATGCTCCCAACTATTTAAGCAAAGCTTTAGCCACCACTGTGTGAGGTTTTAGTTGATAATAATAATTAATTTAGTAAACCTTATAGAGATTATAGGTTTTGTATTCTAACCAAATATTTAATAAATAATACATATTATATAATATTATTAATAATATCAAAAACACATGTAGAGTTATTATTAGTCTAAAGTTATAAGTATACATCTTATTTTAAAAAAATAGTACCCTTCGCGTACCCTGTTTGGTTCCACTATGGTTCAGCTTATAAGATAGGAAGAAAGCTACGCTACACAATAATTGAGTATATATGAAAGAGACGCCCGGGGGATGAATTATTATGGTTACAGTATTTAGCCGTAAGTGGGTTGCATTTGAATAAATTGAAAAATGACACCTGGACACGGGAATTGAGCCTGGGACCTTTAGTTTAGTGAGCCAATGCTCTTATCATTGAGTTATTCAGGGGTTGTCATTCTTCACTCATATTTTAAGGCAGCTCCCTTTATAGCTCAGTGTTAAGAGCATTGGTGTGGTTGCCAAAGGTCCTTGGCTAGATTCCCGTGTTCAGGAGTAATTTTTCAATTTATTCGAATTATATGATAGGGCCATAGTGTATTCAACTAAGATATGAATTATACCTTTCAGGATAAACGCAGTGTATGTGCATGTATAATTATATTTATTTTAACAGATTCATGTATATTTTTAGGTAGTAATGGTGTTTTATCAGTGTGAAAATGGGATATTATTTATTCCTCAAATAAACGTACAACAGCGTCCTTAGCAACTTTTAGAGGTTTAAGATTAAGCTTTATCAAAATTTTAAAGATTTCCTTTATCATTTTTTTATTCGTAGAATTTACCAAAGTCTCGAATGAAACTAACTAATGCAATCATTATTTGAGTTCTCTTCCCACACTCCACGTAACAACTACAGCTCATGGGGGTCGAATATGTCCTTAAGGTCGGAGCTCTTCAATATGATGTAGACCATAATTTTATGATAATACTTTAATATATTAATCAAAGCTTTTACAAATATACGTCCTTCCTCTGGGATTCAATTATCTGAAATATTTAGTGTAAGGTTTTCCAATATAAAAAATAGCCGTAAAAAAGGTAATCTTTATCAATGTACTGTACACCCAAGAAACGAAATCTTCTTTAAAACCTAAAAGCCCTCCTTTATAAAATTACACTAGGAGATGAGGTGCAATAAATAGGATGTACATTAAAAATTTCCCACAAAGTTGGCTGTCACGAACAAAATGGAGTAAGAGTAAGAGGGTAATATACATTACTCATTTGGGGGATGCTACCAGTCAGGTTGTTAATATAGTTTGGATGATACAGAGTGATAGACTAAGGCTAAAACCGTCAGTAATAATAATAATAATTATTATTATTATTATTATTATTATTATAGCCTCCCAAAGAAAATACAGATTAGGCGTGTACTCTTATGCTCAAAAACACTCTAGACTTTTAGTTTTAAGAACCAGAAAAG
The DNA here is from genome assembly GCA_902151425.1 of Timema shepardi. Classification (NCBI taxonomy): domain Eukaryota; kingdom Metazoa; phylum Arthropoda; class Insecta; order Phasmatodea; family Timematidae; genus Timema; species Timema shepardi. The sequence continues at coordinate 40,478 of CABFVX010000768.1, forward strand.
TTTGTTTGTGTTTTTGGAAACACGGGTGCTTTGATAAACACCAGGGTAATGTGATATTTCTAGCGTTTTCTCAGAAACCTATCAACCTAGAACAACAGTTAGCTTGTATTTTTTGGTGTTGCATTTCCAAACACTAAAAAATGGAGGAAGTTTATTACATAAAATTGGGTTAATACAACCATTTAAATACTGTTCAGCTGTAGTACTCGCTTTTAAAAGAAACAAATCTGTGATGATACTCAATTTGGTGGCCGCATGGTTTAAAACGCTACTCTCACAATAGGCTAGGCCACCTATGACGGAGAGATCGAGATTAGAATCTCGGGTGAGTCTACTGAGGGTGTTTTATCCTAAAATGTTTTCCACTCTCCCACCACGCAAATGCGAGTATATTTCCTCTAAATATAACTTTCCTTATCTCTGAAACCATTAGAATAATCAGTATATAAGCGTATAATCCAAACGGGTAGTAAGATGTGGTCCTAAAATATAATGATGATAACCTAATTATAAGTAAATGTATTTTATTTAAAGACCTCCAAAGCTGTCACCCTGCTGAGAACTCAAGACATTGAGACACCTGAAGTTAAAAACCAAATATAAATTAAACATCCGTTTCCATTTTGCATACATTTAAATTACTCATGGAGCAAACCATATTTCGCAATCGCAAGACGCATTTCATTCAACGTTAGCCTCCAATAAGGCTAATAAACTCTTAGTAGTTTGGTAATATATTTTAATATTAAAACAAAACATTGGTGTGATTCAAACCCAGGCAGATTTTTGGTGTTAATAAGTGTGTTCGGTCTAGAAAACTGAAATTAATGGCTGGAGGTCTTGTTTTGAAGACCACATAACATCCTCTATTCGTAAATGTTGGCACTATCATAGCTAACGGTAGGGGCCGGTCGGTCGGTATAACTAGCTCACATCCTGTAGTTGTTTTTTATAATGGCTCATCTACAAACATTCTCATTCTTTAATCAGACATACGCTCTTAATAATACACTCAAACTCATGTCTATATTGTCGAACGCATTTTTCAAAAGGCGATGGACATCATCCGTCTCTTACGCATCGGTAGTTACATTGATCTACCTTCATCCAATCAGAAAAAAGAATAGTTGTATGAGTGTATTTAAATAAAATTATCAGTTAAGAGGTCTAGGACCTGCCTTGGGGGTCGCATGGACTAAGGCGTCAATCTCTCTATGCCAGTAACGGGTAGAGTTGAGCTAAATTCAAGATCAATTGCACTGAGGATGGGTTTTCCTATAAAGTTACCACTAAAGAAATTGCTAGCATGGTTCCTAAATGTCTACCTTCTTCATCCCTAGCATATTAGTGTAAATATACACAGACATTCTCAATGTCTATCGAGACGTGGGGCACAAAATAACTGGCCTAAGATAACAGTTCATAGAAATATATAATATGTAATAAAATGTATTTCATTTGAGTTTTTTATAGTAAAAATAATAATTAATAATAGATATGATAAATTCTTTATTCAATTCTTATTTTTAAACTTAAATATTAACTTAAATCTGTAATGTTTATTGATATTCCAATATCTACTTGTAAACAATCCTTGTTAAAGGTTGAAGGAGAAAACTAACTCAACGCATCTTACGAATTCGCAAGCGAAAAGCGGGTATGACAAATTGTAGATTATAGTAAGCCAAATTATGAAGAACCAGTGCAATAGTCAAATGTCATTAAATAAATTTCCTATGACTAGAAACTTATATGTAAGAATTAAACCACGTTTAAATATTCCAACATTCTATATCTCTAAGAGGGAAGACAGCTTAAAATGTCCACATTTTTTATGTTCCAATATGGAAGTAAAAGCACCCAACTGGTTCTGATAGATATTGTGGATAGAGATAATTTAAATTAAATGGGAGCTATGCTTATGATATGAATTCGAATGGGGTTGTCGACAGCAGGTGTCATTAATTTCACACATGGTAAACCTACTAATTAGAAAATAAAATGCTCTCTTTTAACATGTAAACAATATCTTTTTTAAATATAATGCTTTGATATTTAAATGTATGTAATGTACCATTATATTAACATTTGAAAACAATTAGTTTTAACATGTGTGTCCTATTATTTAAACCCTGTTACAAATTTTCATTAAACATTTTAGAGTTGTTATTTAAAACTTTATGTTAGTAAAGCTAAAAAAATACTTTAACCTATTTTGTGTACCAAAGCAGGACTAATAAATATGTAAATATAATAGGAAAACAGTTACAGGTCAGTTATATGAACGAAAAAATTGAATACTGTAATATATATTTACTAATAAATAAGTACTCGTACATATTACACTACATAAAACGGTGCCATATATTAAACATAATCTATTATTGAAATAGCGAGTAATATTTTTTTTCAATTATCTCATTTTAATTTATGTTTAGACTATTTCATTTAAAAATAATAATTTGTCAGTTTTACTATTCCCTTAGTCTGGGAGTGTAGAGAACGTTAGCTAAGAGCAGTATTAGTACATATTGTATAGCATAGCTTTTTATTCGGTTAAAAGAAATAATATAATAATAATATTTAGCACCGCGTCTTACTAACCGTTCGGGTTATACGCTTTAAGTGCTAATTACTCTAACGTATTAGGAATTGGGAAGGTTGAATTAGAGGAAGTGAACCCGCATTTACGTGGAGGGGAGAGTGGAAAACCATTTAGGAAAAACCACCCCCATTTCACCCGACCGAGATTCGAACCTCGATCTCCCCGTCCTCAGCAGTCGAGCAGCTCAACACGACTAACGCGTTAGCCAACTACGTCACCGAGGCGGGTTAAAAGAAATAAAATAATTCTTCAGTAGAAGCCCACATTTTAATTTTTTTTCAGATGATGACCTAAACATTTCTTGAATATCTCTCAAGGGTGTCCTTGAAATAAATAACAACTTTTTCTCTTAATTTATAAAGTTAATCATCACATTTTAAAACGTTCATGACACAGTGCAACCGTGTGTAAAGTCAGTGCCCGGGCAGCCTTTAAAGAAGCGCACCCCACCCCCAAACGTAACGACTTACACCATCTCGTATTAATACCATAATTCTAATGGTTATTGTTATGGATAAAATAACAAGGGGCATAACCGTTATTGTGCATAGTGTCACAAACCAAATAACACATTCTAGATCATTCAAAGGTTATGCTTCGAACTTTTAAATTATTTATTTAGCTCTAATAGTCATAATTAATTCATAGCAAATACCTATCACCTGACACCATGGCTGATAGGACCAGCCCATGAGTACATCTACATTTCGTCACCCGAGAATGCAAGTGTTCTATGTCCAATTTTTCACTTTTGTGTAAAAGAGCATTGAAGTTTGACCTTGTGTATAAAACCAATGTTAATAGATGACAACTCGAGCTTGTATCTCCTTTAGTAATCATTTAATAGTCTCAATTTCACCGCAGGTGTATCATATGCATTCTAAATAAACGTAAACACCAAATATCTCAAATTTAACAATTTTGGAGATAGAACACTTGCATTCTCGGGTGACGATTTTTTATTATTGAATAACAGGGTTAAATAAATATATTTGAGTATAAATACGGTATTTTATTCCCACCATTCGAAAAATCGAGAGTAACACATCATAAACTGTTGTTGTAGTTGTGAAATGTTCAGAATATTACTACGTAGTCATTCACTATTCACTTTGATAAATCAGAATTAATAAAATCAAAATATGTATTTATTTGTAGTCTAAGTGTCTGTCTAATCACTGTGTCAACCAATATATTAGAGGATGGAGGATAGTGGAGAGAAGGAAAGGGTTCATCACGAGGTCTGTCAGATGAACGAAATCATGTCGTGGCGGTTGCTCTTTTCAATTTACCCATTTAACTACACTGATGTTTTATAACACGCCACACTAAACAATTTTATTTTCAATGTTTACAAGATTTATTTTAAAAATTTGGCCACATTATTCTTTGGAATCTGATATAATTTTGTTATAATATATTCAATCTTAATTTTTTTTAACTATTTACTCACACAAATGGGTACGACAGGTGCCTATTGACGCCCCGTTGTGACATATAAAAATAATCTAATAGCTTGTAAACAACCATGTATTGTAACTTCAAAACTTATTAGCATTAAACTCTATTTCATCTAACCTGTTTTATAAATTATGTAACTATCCTTGACCGTATCTAGGACTTGATAGATAGAAGTAAGGTGAGGAAATTTCACATCTTTAAATGCAATATATATATATATATATAGATAGACACATCAAACAGTGAAACAGATAAAACTTTAATTGCTTAAAAGTATTGTCCTGAATCTAATGATAAAATACCGCACCTCTTTGAACAAGCAGAGCTCAAAGGTCAAGTTCGCGACTTGCTGTTATCGAAACAGCAAGCAGAACTTCTTGATTCTTGGCTTCAACAGTGGAACCTTTTAGATCAATGCACAAAAAGTTCAAGTTTTAGAAATATAAACAAACTATTGTTTAAATATTTTGAAATTGGCAATTCATTGTGTGTATGTACAGTTTTTAATGGCTTGATGCTGGAACTTGGACTACAACACAATCCTGAAGAGTGTCGTATTTTTATAAATTCGTCCAAAACTAGTCTGAAAGCAGTTTTACTACATAATGGGATTAAAGTGCCATCCATGCACCTTGATAGCGCGGTGGGAATGAAAGAAACATAATATAAGCGTGTGACTACACTGCTAGAAGGAATAAGGTATACAAATCACATGTGGCAAGTTTGTAGTGATTTAAAAGTTGTTGCTTGCTTCTTGTCCTACTAGGCGGATTTACAAAGTACTGTTGTTTCCTTTGCATCTGGGATATTCGAGATCAAGAAACCACTATCTAATTCCAGAATTGCTAAAACATCATGACTTTGTAGTTGATGAGAAAAACATAAAAATACCCCCTTGATAGATCCTAGGAATATCATTTTACTTCCCATTAATATAAAGTTTGTACTTAGGAATATGTTTGTTAAAGCACTAGATAAAGAGGGCCGGGGGTTCTTTCAGTTGAAATAATTGTTTCCTAAGCTGAGTGAAGCTAAGAGGAGGGCATATTTATTGACCTGCATATAAAGAAACTGCATAAAAACATGATATTTAATGTAAAGATAAATTATCTTGAATTAGCTACTTGAATTTCTTTCAAACCTGCTACTTCTGGATGTTTAGGTAACAGAAATGATCTAAACTACATCAATTTGCTGATAAATCTTTTAGAGAGCTATAGAAACTTGTGTTGAAGGATGTCCTTGAACATTCGTTTCTTACATTCCCACATTGATTTGTTTCCCATTAATTTTTGATCCTGTTAGCGATGAACAGGGGGGAACAATTTTACAAGGACATTTTAATTATAGAACAAAACTACCAAGGAAGATGGGACCCTGCGATGATGGGAGACTATTGGTTGTTTTTGTCTAGGGGATCTGATGAAACACCGTACAAACGGAAGTCAACAGCAACGTATTTGCATAAACAAAAGTGAGGAATAAAGACAATTTGAACCCTTAAAGGGATTTTATTAAATTACTTTTAAAACTTTATTTTTAAATTACCTTGTACTCCATTGTTTCAAAATATATTTTATCATAAAATAATTGCAATTAACTTTAGAAAGCAGTTGCCTTTATTTGATATATTCTTATAATATTAGATCATTTAATTGGAGCTATATCTAGTGAACGTGATGTGATATAAATTTATGTATTAATCATTTAGCTCAGCACACAAAAATTAAGTATAATCACTTAACCTCTTGCAAAATACAGAGAAAACCATTCATTTTTCACTAATGATTAAAATGTTATCAATGTTGAATCTAAAACTAATTTTGTAAAGTTTCTTACTACCAAAATCCTTCTAAATATGCGTATAGAACTGATGGGTAGCAATAGGGGATGAAAAAAGTTAAAATAAATACTTTATAAGTTAACTCTATAGTGCTTTAAATCTTTGATACCTATTCATCTTATTTGTGATTGGCATTTGTTTTTTCGAGTTTCTCTACTGTAAAAAATGGAAGTATTTTTTCCCCTTTCATCCATTTGATTGATAACGTGGAGAATTAGACAGCTGAGGATGGACGGAGATTTATACGTGAACCTTTCTTGAGCGTAAGACATTCATATAAATCTTTTTATAACAAAGAGGTATACAAGTGAAGAAGGCATCTTATAATATAAAACGATTAATATTTGACAGGGAAATAATTATTTATTTAATTCATAAATTTTTTAATTACAAGAGTATGGCATTTTCTTTTCCTTCACCGCCTCTCTTAATGAGTCCAGAATATCCACATTTAATTACACTAATAGGGACTAGGATGCCGAAGGTAGGATTTATACGAAATACACCCGCATTTATGTGGGGAGAGGATACGAGATAATTTAGGAAAAAAACAACCTCAATACACACGGTCAGGATTCAAACCCTGAGCTCGTCCCCGGCAAATTTATACTAGAGGAGTTTGACACTTATTCTATTTTTCCACAAACGTTGGTGGTAAAATAATTTAATAGAAGTCAACATTGAAATAAGCTCACCATATTTATCTCTCATATTTTTTAATTGACAACAAATGTTAAAAGTGAATTGCTTCGGTGGCCGCATGGCTTAGGGCATCAATCTCATATTAGACTAGACTGCCGATGACAGGGAGATCGGGGTTAGAATCCCGGTCAGTTCTATTGAGGGTGGATTTTTTAATCCACTCTCCCTCCACACAAATGCGGGTACATTTCCTCTAAATTAAACCTTCATCATCCCCAGCTCATTAACGTAATAGGTGCATATGCAAGATAGTGAGACGTGGTGTTAAATACATTTTTAAAACTGTTCAAAGTGAGGGCGGATGAACATGAAGGATAAATTTATAGCAATATATCTAGTAATTTTGTGAACCATCATAAAGGGATTCTCCTACAGCTGATTGACTATTTTGACTATAGTATCGTCCAGATTAATTACCATAGGACTAGTAACTATAGATTCTAAGCACAACTGACTTACGGTCAATATTCAAGTGTCGGTTTTCTTACGAATGGGTAAATTTAATATTTACAAGGTGGTTAATCTGTTCGTAGAATTGATTCATTAGCTACTACAATACAGTTCATGTCCTCCCTGTCTTTGCCTCTGTACCAAACGGGACTAATACATATCTGTGGTTATGATGTGGTTTTAACTCATTACAACTGTTTTTATATGACTAATTAATAATGTAAAGAAAGACTATATAGAAATCAATCCTTAAGGAAGTATTATTGCCAGTTTATGATAACTTTTTAATTACTAAATTAAATTAAATGTATGTATGCATTACCAAATTTTACAGACCTTCAATCAATATTTGTGGTTGAATGTGGGCTTACTTTTAAAAAATCATGGTACATCCATTCTTCTTGTGACCTGTGTGACTCCTAAAAAAAGCTAAAATTTTGATGGTAGCAATAAATACAAATCAAATCAATGGCAATAGATGACTTTGTTACATGTCCAACCTGTTGGCTGCAGATTTTATATGCAGTCTAAAATAGTAATACATCATGAGGAGGTATCCATGTAAATACCCTTGTGGTCATTTATTTCAAAGCTATAATGTAGTGAAATGAAAATGCCAATTCTTTGGATGTGTCTACGTGATCATCGGCTTACATTACTAGTAAAGAACTCTAAAAGTCATCTATGCATGCATTTTAGAGATAACTTGTTTATAATAATAGGTTATTTTCCCCTCTCAAAATATTACATCTTAACTACGATTATCTTAACCCCTACATTCCGAATTATCTACTAACCAAATACCACAACCAAGAAGTAGGCCCCTTTTCCCTCCCTGGCCGGGCCATCCCACGTGACCATTTATTCCAATCCTTTAATATCCCATCTATAATTACATGTATCTCTTTTTCATGTTTCATCTCTCTCTTAAAAAATGTTAGTTTGTTCTATTACTATCATAATTCAATATTATATTATCGTTACCTTTTTGCTAAACTACTCTTTTCATGAATTAATTCGGATACTCGAAATTCTTCTGTACAGTATATTTATCATTAGTGAGGAATTAATATTTCATTATAAAACTTCAACTTCCTCGTCACCAGAAATCCAAACTATTGATAAACTAGCATCCTACTTAGACTGGCTGTACCCTAAGTATCCCGGCCGAGATTCAAGGCTCAGATTTTACGTCACTTGCTTCGGTAGCCGCATGGTCTAGGGCGTCACTCTCGCAATAGAATGTATGTCAATGCCAGAGAGATCAGAGTTCAAATCCCAGTCGAGTGCACTGCGGGTGGTTTTTTTCCTAAATGATTATTCACTATCCCTCTCAGCAAATTATTAGCGTAATTATTACATATGCACAAAATGTATGAACAAATAGTAAGACTTGGTGCTAATTTTTTTAAACTCTCCACCTAAGACAATCCAGCCTATTGTGAGACTAACAGTGCATTTGACCAATATTTGAAGCATGAGTTTCCATTTACAACAGCTTGTATATTACAAGTCTAGCACCTTAGAATTCTTAGCTCTCAGTACCCTTTGCCAATAGCTGAGTCTAGACCTCCTAGGCACATGCAATTCGGTCACTTGATAGCCTTACTCCTTAAACAGCGTGACTTCCAGTTCACCCTGGCCAAAATTCGAAGTTCAACTACCTTGTCAACGGCAACTCCTTGACCATCAGTATTGAGATGTCGAGTATTGTTGCTTGAATTTCATGTTGTTGTTTTGTTATAAATAAACTCCTATTTTGAAACAACGAAAATATATTTAATTTCTTTGGCTATATTTCAGATGATTCTGTGCTTAAATTTTATAAAAATTGTTATTCCTTTAGACTTAATTAACAGTAAATATTTATAAGATCATTTCCCGAGTAGATCATCATCATTTATTCAAAAGTTTATATCAAATATGTATTCATAAAACTAATAAAACTCAGTCCACCACATCGGTATACCTCGTCTGGTTTAATTTGAAAGGTATGGAAGTTTGTGGTTCGAATCTCAAACAGGTATACTGAGGGTGGTTTTTTTCCTAAATGGTTTTCTACTCTCTGTTTCTACAAATGCGATTAAATTTCCTCTATATAGTATATTTTTCTTTCTTATCCCATTAGTGTAAACATGTGGATTGACGGATACTAAAACTTGGAAGTGCAAAAAATCTCTGGATATATAAATAGTGTGTCTACTTTTCTTCATCTATAAAAAAAAACGTTTATATAGTCTTAAATGTTTGTTTTCATTCAGATAAATATTGGAATCGTGAAACTTTTATACCTCTAGATTAAAATTACTCTTGATTTATATTCCCCCGGACAAATAGTGGGTCTTACAATTTTGTCTGTTCCCATGTGTGTTTGTTTGTTTTCTTGTATCTGCTTTACACAACCGATTTTGTTTGAAATCGATTTAAATATTATATGGTTATAGCTTAAAGTTAAATTGTGATTTAAATTTTAGCTCTAAAATTAAGGGTTGTTTAGTAATGATTGATTATTTGAATTCAATTTTTTTATAAATGGTTATAACATTTTTTTAAAATTCTATGCGTGTGAAGTGTCACGTTATAAATAGGTATACTGGTTATTTGTAGGAAAATTAAGTTAAGAGTCGTTAACTGAAGACTAATTTTTGAAAATTTGAATTTTTTCGAAAATGCTTCTAATGATATTGTTCAAAATATATATCTGGAGAGCGTTTTAATTATTAAATAAGGGTTTAAGTTTGTTTTTATAAAACATATTTATGTATTATTGGTTTACTAATAAATTATTTTAATTTAAATGTATACATGTAAAATTATTTAAAGTTTAGTCATATCATTAATGTTATGCATACGGTCAAACACAAGGTTGACCTACCTATCACCAGCAATACAGTCATTTGTGAGTCTGACGCCTTAGACCACTCTTCTATCTATGCGAGTGGTTAGTTGTGAAGCTATTTAATCCTATCCACTTAGCTTATATATTCTAAGTCATTTCTAGCCAGTATCGGCGCCAGAGAATATGAATAAAAAAGGAGTTTCGGTAAAGAAAAGTAGAGGATATAATAAAACCATTTATATAGACAATGTGTACCATTAGAATTTTCCCGATTGTCATAAATGTTGCCATAGTCCTTCCCCCTAGAAGTCTGAAGATAAAGCTGAGAAATAATGCGTCCTTCCTAATGACGTCATTTCAAAAGGGCAGGAAAAATAAATTCTTCTTTGAAATAGAGAAAAGTCAAATTCATACTTGCGTTTTGAAAAACAAGCTTATTTCCAGAAAATATTGGTGATAAAATTGTTTATTTTAGAAAGATTCCGTCGTAAGTATTTAGCCTTAGCTGTGGTCCTGATCATCTGGACTGATTTGATGATACAAAGGGAATCAGGGCTCAAGACTTGTCATGTGTACTGAGGTGGGTTTTTTTTTCTAAATATTTTCTTATCTTTCTTCCAAGCAAATGAGGGTACATTTGCCTTAAATGCTCCATTTTCCATTTATACCACCTGAGTGAGTATAAATTAATGTGAATATTCTGGGAAGTTAGTAGCACACAATGATATAAAAAATAGTAAGAATATTACTTTACATACAGATTACATATTAAAAACAAAATTTGGAATAAGGGGCTTATAAGCGGTATACTTTCGTTGAAAATACGATAATATTTCAGTTTTATTCTTCTATCTGCATACTATAAAAATATTAAATATTTATAACCGAGTCGGTGAGCAAGTGGACTAAATGCCAGGCTCTTATAACTTGGTTTGTCAATGTCAGAGAATTCAGTGTTCGTATCCCGAATGGCTGTAATTGAGGTGTTTTTTTCATAAATGGTGTTTCAATATTCCTCCACACAAGTTCAGGTACATTAGTTCTAAAGTCTACCTTCCTCATCCAGACCTAATTATGTAGTCCTATTTGTATAGCCCCCAGTGGTCCAGATAAGAATTACTCGTATGTTCCTCATGCATTCAACGTGAACTTTCTGAACAGGGGCCACACAACTTACTAATTTACTTAAAGTGGAAATGTAGGGGGTGCGAGAAAATGTTGGCATTTTGGTAGTTTTTATTGCATAAAATAAAGCTGAATTTTATTCATAGGATGATATCAAAGGATTTTGACTATCTGTTAAAAGGATAGCAGTATTGGACGAGAAACTTTATAAATTAAGAGAAAAATTGTAATTAAATTTCAGAACATCCTTGACATTTATCAAAGAACTGTTGAGGTCACCGTGTGAATAAAATTAAACTATATGCTTCTACTGGAGAATAATTTGACATATTTTAACAAACAAAAAAAGAGGGTTGCTATAGAAACTCCAAAATTGCTGCCAGTGCCCTGAAATCATCTGAAAACATTTTAATCTCCTGCAATATGAACTGAACCAAAGAACACACTCGTCCTCTAGTACCTGCTCAATACTCTGAGTAAATTAGTTCAAACCCGCAACAGTAGGCACGCTGGATAAGGCGTTAACCGAAACCGGTGGTCACTGTTCGAATCCAAGTCTAGCTATCTTATTCCCTCTACTCAAATGAGGATACATTACCTATATATTATACCTTTCTAGTTACCACCCCATCAGTTTAGGTATTCGGGTAGCCCAAACGGGTGCAAGATGTGGAGCACAAAGAAAAGTCAACGATTTAAGGTGAAAGGTTGTAGGGGCTCAATAAACCGCTTTTATTTGGATGTGTTGCTCACTTTTACGGTGTTACCATGGAAACCGAGGATATTACTGGGACATTTTATAGGATCTTGGAGAGCTTAACGCCATTTGACCCAGAGGTGAAGAAATGATACGCAGCCTTTAAATATTTTTGTAGCTTATACAGGCTTTTTATGAAATGATTACCTATTTTCAAAAGATTATTATTAAATGTATTTTTAAGAGGCATTTGGCGTGTACGTCCTTAACCAATTTAATTATATCAACACACGTTTTACAAATTAACTTAACTCTTGAACTTAATTAACAACCAGTCTTCCCGCCATCAATCACCCACTTTAGATGGCACGCGGGTAAAGGCGTTAGTCTCATCTTATTTGATTTTTCGATGATGCATAGGTTGGAGCTAGAATCTATCATACAGGTGTTTTCTCTAAATGGTTTAACATTCTCTCTTCGCCAAATGTGGGAATATTTCTACTAAACTTTCTTTCTTATTCGGATATCCCGAATAGGATGAACTCTCCATTTGCTCTTAAAGGTAGCAGTCTTACCTTGGGGAAAAAACTGTCCTATGGTCCCCTCTTATAAGCTGTCCCATGGTTGGACCATACAAGGTAAGTTTGCTACCTTTCAGAGTAAATGACTGGTGTGTGCGTCAATTCATTAACAATACAGTTATACCAATTGAAGGTTTCCCAGCTGTGTTGAGAATCAAACATGGGACCTTTAAACGTGCTCTTGACTGAGATAAGTTGTCGCAATAGGTATATAGTAAAATTAGCATAAAATTAATTTTAAAAATCTAATTTTAATTATTTATTTGAACCAATTATTTAAAATATGACTTGAGATTTTAACTTAAACCTCTCAATTCTAATATGTGTCTTCTAAGAGGCCACAGCAAGGCTGATTAACCGAGAAGTTAAATATAAGATTAAGTTCAAACTAAAAATTGCATTGATATGTTATTTTCTTTATCCTTCAATTTACAACAGTTAAAATGGTATCAATGTTTTTTTTTTTTTAAGTTTAGTTTAATTATTATAAAGATGGTAAAACGGTTACACTGGTTATAATTCCACTTTATTACATTATAATACATAAACCTGGGGGGTGAGATGGGTTCTTAAGGTCTTTTCTCTTAACAAAGACGTGTCAGACTCATTGTAAGAGACAGTGGCTGCTATCTGCCACGTGTCGGAGCAGACATTTAGAGGATGAGATATGATGCACAAGTTGGGAATGTCTTTTTCCAAACGAGCTTCAGAGGAGGAAGAGGGTGGGGGGGGGGATTTGAAGGAAGCTCTCTACCTTTGGTGATAAATACTAGGGTATTTAAAGCTGCTAGTCACGTCATCCGCACGACCCTAAAAGGGGACGAAACGGGCCAAAGAATACGACGTAAACCTCTTTTACGCACTTACAGTAGTGGCCGAGCAGTATATTTTTTTATAGCTTTAATTGTACTTGATCCCCATCAAATGGGGAGGTCAGGGTTCGAATCACCACTTAGACTTACTTTTGGACAATGTGCTACAAAAAGACAAATGTTAAATGAAGGCATCAGATTCATCCCGAACAGAGGATGAGAAAACATACCATCCTAGTTCAGGGTTTAGTTACCAACATGAACTGGCTATCACTAAAGTAGTCACTTAAATTTGAGGCTATGGACCACAAGCTATGGTCATTATTTTAGTGGTTCTTATAACAACCACGTTTCTGAACTAGTAACTAATATATATGTCAAATAAAACTATTTAGTTTAATCTTCTACACGTAGAAATCCTAACAGTTATTGAATAATTCTTACAGGCATCACAAAATTCGACTAGGACTTTTAATTTTTATTTAAAATGTTTCCTATCCAACGCATTTACGCAAGAACCGAAGATTACTACACAGCAAATAATGACTTTGTAATGGTTATAAAAAGAATTGTTAGCCGATTATATCTACACAGCATTTTTTACTCGCTGCATAGCTCTATTGGTCTATGTTCTACAAATGGTCAAATTAATTTCAACAAAAGTTTTGTAGTTTCACCATATTTTGATAGCATCTAGTGGACAATTTTGTCACGTAACAATTTCAAGATGCTTGGATAAAGACGGCCATTTTAGACCTTTTAAACAATTTTGGTCCGAGAGAATCTGTTAGTGATTTTCAAGGTGAGATCAGTTTGGATTATTAAAAACAAAACTAATCTATAATTTAAAAAAAGGCTAATCATCAAAGTCTTAAAGAGTTTTTCGATAAATTATCTCTTTTTATTTTTGAACACGTGATTAACATTATTGTCTCAGTTTATGTATTTTAATTCACTATTCACCCCAACAAAAATTTGTCCTTATTTAGTTATTATATGTAGAGTAATTAGAACAGTATTATCGTTGAATTTTATAAAATATTATGTAGGCCTATTATTATAAGGACCGTTGAATTTTATAAAATATTATATAGGCCTATTATTATGAGGACTAAGGTAGACTTACCTCAGATTTAATGTAGTTTAATAATGTATGTCCAAGTTCTATCAAATAATCTTATTTTATATATTTTTTTATTATTGGCAACCTGTATCGAATATAATAAGATTAATCTAATAAATATTGACCATTTTGATCTTAGATGCAATCACAACAACGTATTCATGAATAAAAGTAATTGTTTCAGTTAAATTTGATGCATAGTGATAGTTCGTTTGAATGTTGGTAACATTTCCGAAGTTTATTTCATATTTTCATTTTATTTGTTGATTTCACAAATTTATGGATGAAAACCTAATCGATATAAATCAATAATTAAATTGTACATTTATCACTTGGTAATTGACTGTACTGCCAGAAGTGATGGTTTAGTATTTTGAAACCCGCGTAACTCTGTAGACATTCACGACACACACACACAACTCGTCCCTCGGGAGATATAATCTCGCTACACAAACGGAATTGGAGAGTGTAAATGATAAAACCGTTGAAGCAAAGATAATCACCGTGCACATGTACAAATATTTAGTTCCATACACAATCTTACAAAAGTAAATCTAATTAATTTAGGGAGAGGTAAAGAGCCCTTTGTTGAACGCTTAAAAGTTAAATGATGACGTTTTGCAGGTGAATCCGTTCTTGAGGTTTAAAATAATGTTCGAACTGGATTGAATCCTAACAATATTTTATTTATCAATGCCTATTTTAATTTGGAAGTTTTATTTTAAAGAAGACATTTTCGATTCAAAAAAGTCAAAACAAAAAACATTTGTCTTACCTAATCACCATTCCTATAATTAATAATCATCCCCTCCATTCAAATAGTTACACTAATGAGGTAAGAGTGGGGAAATTATTATTAGAGGAAATGTGCCTTTATTTTCGCAGAGGGAGATTGGTAAAACATTCAGGGAAAACAATCCTTAGTACACGAGTCTTGGATTCAAATTCCAATCTCGCCGTTGTTGGCAAACCAGACTAGACGAAGCTTACGTTCAGTCTATGTGCCCACCGATACGAATTTTAAATGAATAGGTAGGCCAAAATGCGTTATGTAAATTTCCAATAAACATATGTTAGAAGTGGTAGGGAGAAGGAACAAATTATCCGCTACAGTAGCTAAGGAAATGGAATAATCTACCACAATAATAGGTTTTATCAAAACAAACGATCATTAGAAAGTTTCTTTGAACATTAAATATATTAAAACTTATTTATTTATCTTCTATAACTTTAGTTAAGACGTAAATATGCCTACAGTCAGGCACATTGAAAGCAAACCAATATAAGGAGTAGTATAGCCCAATTATTATTTTTTTACTATGAAATAACTTTTGGGACGTGCAAAGCAATAACGCTGAAGTGAAACGACGTAGTTTCCGACAACTAGCTCGCCGTGTGATGCGGAAGAATCGTTTATCTGGTAGGTCTAACATCGAGCTACAGAAGTTTAATTAAGTTTAACGACATGCAATGATATATCTTGTCAAACACATACATTATTTAAGGTGACATTTCTTGAGCGTCTGATTATATTTGACTTTGATTTACAAACTAAACAACCAAAGACGGTACAATTCACAACAAGTATACACTCTTACTGATTTTCTCCTGGTATAATGCATCAAGCATGCATTATAATGGATTTCTGGCGAAGAGGAGGTCGAGGCTTGAATTCCAGCTGAGTGCACTAGAAACAGCATCATCTCAACCAATTATTTTGTATATAATAAAGGTGAATTTATTCTTAAATAGCTGTATCACCCCTACCCTTTAAATTACGTCATTAATAACCCTCGTGTGGAATTTAATATTTAAAAAAGAAATTCAAACATATCAACCTAGTCCCAGTCGTACAGAAATAGCAAATTTTTAGGAATCAAATGGAATAGAGCCTGGATTGCCTGTAGCTTTAGCTTAGCTACATATACATTCATATAGGTAGCTATAAATAAACATAAGCAGTGAACGATAGATACATATATCTTATATATGTAAACCATATATATATATATCTAAGAATTCATACATATATAATAATATTCATAAGTAAACACTAATCGTCATACCATGACAAAAATCCCTTGTATCAATTATTGTTTATCCAAGTCACAGGATGTTTAGTAATGCCGATCGATGTTCTGATGTTTTGTAATTGTTTATAAATCTACATTTTAAAACCTTATTTTAAATACCTTAATCACTTTTTCTATAATATCTGCAACTTTAATTATCATAATAGCGTCCATATATTCACCAAGTAACATAAATTATATACATACTAGGGGCTGAGTTGGTCTCCGACAAACGCAATCTCAAATTTCGTACGAAATCTGTTCCCTGTTATTTTATATATTTTTTGGTCTTTCATAACAGTAGGTAGCGTGATTTGTGTCCTTTGCTCTGTCAGATTATCGAGGCGTATGGACAAAAAAAACGCCAAGAAGGACATATGATTCGGAAAGTGTAGCCTGATCCCAACATTATAAACTATATAAAATATAATTATAATGTATATGTGTGTCACATTAAAACAAATACATTGTTAGCTTAAAATATTAAAAGCCATCTTTTATTATTCCTTACTTACCGGATTATAAATATAAGTAACGGATTTAATGATTGTAGAAAGATTCGAGTAGGAAGAACAGTACCTAGCAGTTTCAAAATAAACTGAAACTACATTTATGTATTCATACATCTAGCCTTGCAATATCCAACTATATATTTTGATAATCACCAATACCAATAAAACCGTATTACTAATATAGTTAAATACTATCAAAGATGACAGCAAACATAAGAGTATATTTATTTTCTAAAATGTTCACGTAAACATAGTCCTACTATACTTTAGCTGAAATTATTAAACTAGTTCTACTATAAGAATAAGATAAAGGAATACAATAGTCAATCAAAAGAAACATAGTTGGTTAAAAGTTTGTTTGAGAAAAGTCATACTTGTCCAGTTGAAAGGCGAGTATCAGTGGCGAGAGGGAAAATGTGTTCGAATTCTTTTGTTTAGTTTCTATGGAATGTTAAATCTTGTAAAGTTAATAAATACTTTAAAAATAGAACCGACCTGAGATGAAGGAGAAAACAAAGTATGAGTTTAATACATTTCTATATAAAATCGTTGGTAAGATAGCCCGCTTTTATACAGGGTGAATACAAATTCGCAAAGTTTCTCAAAGTGTAAGAAGGTTGAGATGTACAACAAGCTTAATTTAATACTTGATTTAAGAATATGTCGACAGTTTCAAATAAAATAGCCCATTCTATTTAATATTGTGGCAACTTTTGAAATAACGAGCTTAGGCAGATCCTCCCACGAATATTGACAATTTCTTGTCAAAATCATACGCTGCTTGTACAACCTGCTATACTGGCATGTTGCGTCATGTTTAATATGTCATAATGTGACGTAGTTACGCCTGTATCGAAATGCGTGGTGGTCGTTTTGACTACCTACTATGAGTATAAAAATGGACGATACCCGGTTATGAGTAAAAAAGAATCTATAATGGCATTGTGCATGTTGTGCCGTTCATTACCTTGCCTGGAAACAATGATGACTGTGACTGACTGGCTGTGTCATAAATTTCTAATACTAAGACATAAAACGACGTTGGTCTATCTTAGGGATGGGTACAAATAACATTTAAACCTAGGACACAATTTTACACGAAAGTGGGAAATTAAAAAAACCTCTAAATATATTTATTTGTAAAATGAACTGTTTGATTCAATACCTTAACTTTCCCCTTTGTTGCAATTAAAAATATATTTTAGTGAAGAGTTAATTAACGATTGAAACTAAAATATTTAGGTTTCTTACTCATTTTGTATTTCTTGGTGGATTTGAAGCGTGGTCTATCCCTTTGTACCAACAAAATAAATTGAGGTATTTTTTTTAGAACAAAGTGCTGTGAAAGATATTTTTCCCCCAATAGGGATGAACAAACAGGAAAATCGAGAAAATTACATCATTAAGAATTGTATAGGTTTCATGTATCCCCAAATATATTAAGGATAAGGGTGCTTTTGGTGAGGTGGGGTGGTCATGTGGCGCGTTTGGCGATTGACAGGCGTGTACACAACATTTAGGTTGGACAACCTGAATATATACCACCGCTTGGTAGACAAAGCCGTCGATGGGAGGATAAAGTGAAAAAGGATTTGAAGCAGGTTTGGTGTCAGATTAGGAATTGGATGGAGTTGTCTCAAGATAGGGTTGAATGGCGAGCTTACGTGTTGGTGGCCACGAACTTCCAAGTTCCTTAAGGACAGAGAGTTATTTAATCATTTTGTAATTAGTTTTTAACTAGATTGTTAAATTTTGGCTAATAATGGTATTTCATAAAACTTAAAACTATATAATAGATGCAATATTATAGTTTAGGCCTAATTTGTACAAATAACTTCACACAACTATTGGCAATAAATTGGTTTAAGCTATATAAGAGTTAAATTAATAACGAAAAATTACCCGAAACATTGCCCACATGGTCTACGGCGTAATTCTTGATACAAACTGAATTGTCAATGACGAGTAAATTGGAGTTAGATTCAGTTTGATGTACTGGGGGTGGTTTTCCCTAAATGCTTTCACTTCCTCTAAAATCTACTTTCATTATCCCTAATCTAATACCATATTTAGTACAATAGGTGTATAACCTTAACGGGTAGTAGTAAGACGTGGTGGTAAATAAAAATAAAAATAATAATATGAAATAATATTAAATTTGAACGTTATGTGTATTGACAGAGATACTTGACATTAACTTTCAAACTAGATCTTTGAATTCGTTAGATATTCATTTCCTCCCAATTTAACATATAATATAGTTTTTCTCAACAAAATTTACAGAACGTGGCTTTTATATTTTTTTATTCTGGTTACTGGTATTTGGAATTCCACCTAGGTCCAGTTGTTTTAAAAATTTATGTTTGTTTTGTTATAAGAAACTACGCTCTGATTATATATGCAAATGTTTTGCACACCCTGTATAGGGTGTATGGAGTCCCTATTTAAATATTATTTATAATAATTGAATAATGTAGGAACGACTGTATTACCAATGTTTTAATAGGTTCTAAGAAACTGGTCTTATGATGTCTATTCTCGTAAAAAATTTCAAAATGTCTGAACTTATGTTTAGCTTTACTATATATAAGCTCTGCGCTTTAGATAATCAAGGAAGGCAATTTTTTCGTCTGTGACCGGCGACTGGTTTTAAGTTATTTTTTGTTTTTTGGTAAAGTTAGCGGAATTTCACAATTCAATACATCAACTGAGTATTGCTAGCAAAGAATTGCGTTGCCCTTTTCTTTTTTAAAACTATTTTGTTTCTTCGTTCAAGATAGTTTGAAGAATAAATGAGAGAGGCGTGAAAGCTCTTATGAAAACACGCCGAAAAAGTTATGGATTCCTAAAAGAAGAAAAAATCGGTGAGCAGCCAAATTACTTCATCCCCGCCAACTTTCATCGTACGTTTCTCCACGAACTTTTAATCGAAACCATTTCCTTCTTCTTTCCGTCCGTTTCCTTTTTCCTTATTTCCTTTTTCTAACCAATAAAACTCTCACTTTAGAAGGTGAAAGAAGGTTTTGGCAAATGGAGTGTGTTCCATTGGTTCTTCTTTTATTTTATCTTTTGCTTCACCTCCTTATTTCTATTTGATCCTGGTGATTTGTTCCTTTAACCTTTCATTTCTAAAATATATTTTATTTCAATGACTTGGATGAAATAGTTGTTTTTGTATTAACTAAACAATGATTTTGGTGGATGTATGAAAAAAACATAATATTTTAATACATCGTTTAAAGGATGGCCAAATATCACCAGTCTAAAAAGTGAAAATAATACTTCTAAACATGTGGTAACGTGGGCAAAGGTATCATTTTATCTTACCATGGCTGCCGACTAAGGAGAAGTCAAGGTTCAAATCTCAGAAGAGTCACTGAAATATTTTATTTTCAAAAAGGGTTTGACAATCGTTCTCCATTCAAATGTGGTTAAGCTTTCTCTAAACCTTTATATCCTGCCATCCACATCCCTACCCCATTAATGTAAAAATGCAGATACTTGAACGAGTAGTAAGTCGCGGTGCACACACAAAAATAATATTCACTCGACCACGTGGGCTAAGACATCAAGCTTGCAATAGACCAGATTGAGATTTGTGTGGGAGGTCTGGGTTGTTATCTAGTCCACATGCACTGGGTGTGGTTGTTTACATACATTTTATATAAATGATGTTTCTGCCCCCTACAAATTCCAGTGATGATGCATTCATTAATATTACCCTTCTCATACTTAAATAATTTTTATATCCGTTTAGATTATCGGCATAATTTCAATACGTATTGGAGTAGGAATGAGAAAGGGAAAATCTAGAAAAAGCGTACTAAGTTTTCGTGGCTGAAGAGTATAAAACCATTTATAAAAATAATATTATCAGCACATTTAAACCATGGATTTTCCTGTCACTATTGAACCAGTTTAGGTGAGCTCATCATTTAGGCCAGGTGTTTACCAATTTAAATTATAATATTTCTTTAAATTTATAATATAATTAAATAGTAAGGAAAGAGGATGTATTTGCAAGGTTGTTCCCTATAATATTTAAGCATTAGCATATGGGCTACATTAGATCCCGCGTTAGTTATACATTCAACCACCAAACTCTAGAGTCTAAACATTATGTGTGAGAGTAAATCTTAAATCGCTATTGTTAATTTATTGTAGCTCTGTTGATTATGTATTGGGTGCCATTATCCTTCAGAAAAATCCAATAAATGTGTTAACTTTAATACTTTGGGGTGTATATATAGAGTATTTTTCAAATTTAAAGAGCTGAAGAATTTTGCGGAAAATAATATAGTATTATTTTATATCTCACTTATCTAATCAATGATGGGGGTATGTAATAATTAATTCATAAGGGTAGGACCACCCTTAGCAGACATGGGACCTTAAGAAAACTTCGTTTGCGGGCCCCCAGTTATATGTCTGCTCCTCCTTCCTCGACCCCTCCCTCCCACCCCCCAGTAAAAATATATTTAAAAACATAATGTTGGTCTAGTGTTATTAGAGTAGTTTACACATATATACCAATTTTCAACCTATATGGCCTATATGGCTATATATACATGAATTAAAAAGATAAATAATTGTAAAAATATTAATAGAAGCCACGTTTTTATACCTACAAGACTTGATTTCTCCCAAAACTTTCATTCGATTTTATTCCCCAACAAAAAAGAGCTGCATAAAGGCATAGATAAAAACTTTGCCAAGTTAAATTAGATCGGTTAATGCGTTTAAAAGGTATCGTGATACATATCCACCCCAAGCAGACAGACAAATGCAAATATGTTGAGTTGAAATGGAGAACTTGCTTCACTGGTTCGATAGATCAAACCATACGTTATGTTATCATTTTTTTTACAATCTAACAATATTTTCTAGATAACCTATGCAGATAGCCTACTAAACAATCACGCAAGCTAGAATTCACAACTCAAATTATTCCATCCCTCTGTCACTTAAGCAAACACGGGGTTCCCCAAGTGGTAGGTCCCTCTGTGGGCCCACCATTTGCACCCTCCTAAGGTCATTGGTGTTGTTTGTGTATTAGGCTCTAGTTTTATCCTGGTACAGAGTACACTTAGAGAGTGACTAATTCAGTCGTTTTTAATCCCCGCAGTCTCTGACGTAACCACAACAGATGAACATGTTTTGTTGGGGTTCTTGTTTATCTGCAGTTCATGTGATTTGTCCTCGCCCCCCTCTCCTTAGCTCATCCTTACATCCAATTCTATAGAAACCTTTTATCTAGTTGAATCTCCATTGTGTGTGTGTGTGTGTGTGTGTGTGTGTGTGTGTGTGTGTGTGTGTGTGTGTGTGTGTGTGTGTGTGTGTGTGTGTGTGTGTGTGTGTGTGTGCTCTCTTATACACATGTGGG
>CABFVX010000768.1:69469-96585 GCA_902151425.1 Timema shepardi
ATATCAAGTGGGATTCAATATAATAAAAACTCTTACCATATTCTCTTCGAATATTTAACTAAGGGTACCCTTAGTACATCCCTATGGGAGTCTAAACAAGTTAGCGTGGATGGCTTATAATAGATTGGATAGCTGGTGAAGGAGAGGTCAAGGTTCGAAACTCAGTCGAGTGGATATATCAACAGGATTTTTGTATTCTCTCTTCATACTAATTTGAGAGAGCTTTACCTAAAACTACTATTTTGATCAGTACCGCTTAGATAAATCTGTTAATTACTCTTAAGATACACCCATTTTGGTGGCCGAATTAACTAAGATGTCACTCTCTATATATAATGGACTGCCAATGGTGGGGAAATTTGGGTTCGAATTCCGGTTGTTTGTACTGAGAGTATTTTTCAACAATAGTTTTCCACTCCTTCATGCAAGTGTTGGTAAACTTCCTTTAAATTTAGCCTTCATAATTCCTAGCGTACGCGTGTAATTAGTAAATATGCGTATATTCAGGATGGGTAGTAATACATGGTGTTAAAATTAAAAATTCATAATAAATATAATAACAAAATATCTATATCCTTAGCAGTATTTTCTATTCGTTTTTATCTCTACCAATTTATATTCACCCTTTTACTACTTTTAATTCTCCATCTTTTTCTTTGCCTCTTTTCATTCTCCTTATAAACGACACCACTTGTATACCTTTTTGTGTTTTGCATTCATATACAAGTATCCTAGTTTTAAAAATAATAATTCATGTTCATTTTCTTAATATATTTACTTTTAATATAAAATTTTATTAAAATAACATTAAGTGTGTGTGTGTGTGCGCGTGTGTGTGTGTGTGTGTGTGTGTGCTAAACCCATTTCATTGCTTGAATAGTGTAGATACAAAAGCATTTAATTTAAAACATAATTTTTATGTGATACAATAATTGTACCCTTCATCTAAATTTGCTCATGATATTATATTAAAATTAGGAAATAAACAAACTCTATGACCTGGTGACTAGGTTTTTGACTAGGTTGGTGATTATTTGATGAGTAGACTATATAAATGTGTTAGGCCTTAGGAATAAAATTAAATTTACTTTAACACTTTATTAATGCTACCAAAATTGTTATAAAATTGTAAAAATAAGGTAGACAAGCCAATCCCCCTATTTGGAGTTTAAATTGATACTAGAAAACCATTATACAACCTATTTCCTCACACTAAAGTAGTGAGGTTAGTGTCCTGATGCCTTTTGGGCTAAATATTGTTCTGAGAGGTTTGACGTCTTGTCTGTAGCTAGTGTACGCTCCAACGAAAGATTAATGCTTCATAAGTTACTCATTAAAAAGCTTTAGAAAGTCATTTGTAAGAATCAAATAGCCAAAGCTATTATAGTTGTTTTAGTGAGGATTTACTCGCATCTAAATATCATTATCTGAAAAATTGAAAAATGACACCTGGACTGGGAATCGAGGCCGGGATGTTTGACTTAGTATTATTATTATTATTATTATTATTATTATCACCGCGTCTTACTACCCATTCGGGTTATACGCACTTACACTAATGTGTAGTGGTAGGGTGATTGTGAGATGAAATGGAGGACCTACAGTTTAACGTGGAATCCGAACCACGGTGGAGGCCTGGCTTTCCCCACATTCACAAGATGTCTTGTCAGAGGTGAAGGAAGGGTTTGGTAATCAGATAAATCTATGCCGGGACCGAGGATTGAACCCCGGCCGCCAGCACAGAAGTCCGACACCTTATCCCTAGACCACCAGGTCACCCTTTGGCTTAGTACTCCAATGCTCTAACCACTGAGCTATCCAGGAATCATTCCATGCCCAGGGTCAATCTTCACTCATATTTTAAGGCAAATTCCATGATGGACGTGCGTGGCTGCGTTATCTGATATCTCATGATCTTAATAAATCCCACGTGTGTAGCCTACAATCTCCACATGTCCATCATAAACTCTGCCTTAAAATATTAATGAAGAATGACCTCTAACATTGGGCGATTCCTGGACAGCTCAGTGGCCGAGCATTGGTGTACTATGTTAAAAGTTTCGGGTTCATTTCCCGTGTCTGGCTATCATTTTTATTTTTCAGAATATTTCATTTATAAGTCAAATATTGGTTTTATTTGCGTGCTAAGGCTGCTCTGATTTAAGTTTTTAGATTTATTGAAAATGGAGTTTTTAGCAGCGTAACCTACACATCGTGAATAAGCTGATTGAAGCTTAGGATCAGTCAAATAATGATTATGGACGAGTTTAATATTTAAAGTTCTCTCACAATTTAGATTGGCACTAAAATAATTATTTGTTTTATGAAGTCGATTAATATTATTTTTATGTATTCTATAAATGAAATGATTATTATAAATTGAATTTTATCGTAAAAGGTTAATTTATCGAGCGATTTAGAACGTAGATCTACCAAACAAGACATACATTCTAAAAACTAATTAGTCCTAATATAGAGAATTTGTTACCAATAATAGGTTATAATTTAATAAAGCTGTGCTACCTACCTACATAGGAGAACATGTGGGCTAAGGCGTTAATATCGTCTGGTATAGTTTACCGGTGATGGTGATATCAGATTTCAAACTACGGCTGGGTGAACTGAGGGTGATTTTTCTTAAATGGTTTCTCAGTCTCCTACCAGGCAAATGTAGGCACATTTCTTCTAAATTTTAACCTACATAATCATCGTAGTTAAATTCAAATAGCTTGAATAAGTATTAAAACGACGCGGTGATGTGGAATTATGAACCAACTATTAATAATTATAATTCTCGTTTTAAGAGTTATTTTATATTTAAAAAATAATAGTTTGTATGCATCAATACTGCTTACGCTATTTCGGAGCTTATTAGAATACTGTAGCATCCAGTCATAAATTCATTAGTACGTCGCTTTTACTAACGCTGCACGTTGAAACGTAATTTGCTTGACCCAAACCACTATCATGACTCAAAGGTAATTAGTCCTTGAGACTTAATTATAGCATCCCAGTTAATAATTTTCTGTCAACATATAATTAACTTAACATGTGGTTTCATAGCATATATTCCATATAGCTCATGACAAAGCTATACAAAGGATTTAATCTATTAAATTATGTTATGTTAATTTAGCCTATTAAAGGAAATTAATATATAAGCTGCATGCTTAGATTTTAAATTAAACTTAAATATATACTTTCAGAATATACAACACATAAATTACATATTTTAAATATCATTAATTATTGATAGATATGACCCTTAACTATAGACCTATTACTCTGTATAGATACATAATGTTAACACTATTATCAAAGAGTCTTTGTTGTCAAAATTAAAGAAAATTGAGCTGGGATTCAAGTAAAATAAACCTACTATAAAAAGGGACAAAATGTTTCAAGTTGAAGACAGTAAAGAGAACCAAGCTAATAATGAAAATATGAAATTTTTGTATCTCTTGTTTTTATGACTGTCTACAACAGGTTTGTTATAACATCAACCAGCCTAATAAAACTAAGTTTTCAATTGATAGACGAATGCAAGGTTAGGATTTTTTTGTAAAAAAGTATCTTTCTGTCAATTATTATGTAAGAGTAGATAAAATGAGAGTGAGCTAAATTAATTATATTTTTATTAAATAAAAAAATCTCTAATATGACTTTGTTGTATTTAAGTGATCAAATGTTTCAGCTTTCTAGTGAGGTGTGTAAAGACACGCATACACATTAGGAAATTATAAAGGGTTAGAAAATCGATAAAATGTTGGCTGGTTTTGAGGCTCACCTGAGAAATTTCAGTCTTCTAGGTCTTCTGATAAATAAGAATTTTTTTAAATTAATTTTATAAGAACCCCTCCAGTTTGGAGACCCCGTGGGAATTGTCGGTCACCAAGTATTCCTCTATTATTTTTTGTTTGGGGCCACCTGCATGCAACATTTAGCTTTCTAATTATTTTTAGATTATTTTTGCTAAGGTTTATTAAGTCCCTTCCCCATTTTGGGGGCTCAAAATGGGAATTTCAGGTGACCATTTAATTGGGAGAAAAAAATCGTAATTCCGGCTTTATCTGGTTCTGTCTCGTGGTCTATAAATGTGCAAAATTTCAGCACTAAACAAGATTTAAAAATAGAGCATCACATTTCAAAACAGAGAATTAATTAAATAATATATAATTATAGAGAGACTTTGAATAAAGAGGAACATATCTGTCCAGCAAAAAGTATGACAATTAATTCACACTGTTCAAAGTACCTCAATTAATATATATATATATATATATATATATTCGTCTGTATCGGAAAACATTGGTTTGATAAAAATATATTTAAAATAAAGTGTTTTTAGTTTTAATAGTTCTACGACTGTATAATGGTAAGTTATTTCGTATCTCAAATAGTTGCGAAGATGTGATCAAAATTGGAAATTTAATTTAACGTAAAGTACCTTAAAATTATGTTATTGGAAAAATGAGAATTTCGCTTTTGTTTATTATGTTAAACAGTGCCTAAATACGAATTTATTCAAAATCACTATAGCGGAATTTGAGAAAATCAATTTTATCTCTTTTAGCCCTCGGAAAAATAATTAATAAAAAATCCGGCTCCATTAGGTTTTGTCCCCCGATGATTTAATAATACTAATAATAATATAAAATAATAATAATAATAATAATGGCCTTTATTAACCCGTCAAAGTTAAGGCGCTAGCCTTATCTTTCACTTAACCAGTGTTAAATACAACATACACTATTAACTATTACATTTATTGAAAAAAAACTAATTTATATATAACTGGCTTATAGTGTTTAAAATTTCAGCTTTTTAGATGGTATAGAGGCTTCTGAATGGTGTGAAAAGATACACACACACACACACACACACACACACACACATTAGTAAATTATACAGAATGTCCCACTCGCTACCGAACCTCGCATTTCTTTAATAATTTTAACACTAATGAAGATAGCAACGATATTTGAAGCGGAATTACTTCATTTTGTGAGAACTGTGATGATGTCATTACAGTTCTCGCAAAATGAGATAACTCCGCTTCAAACCTCGTTCCAATATCTTAATTAATGTTAAAATGATTTTTAAAAATGTCGGGTTCGGTAGCGAGTGGGACACCCTGGATATAAAGATTTTATTTGACTCAGATAATATACTAGCAATGTCATTTATATTGTTCTGACATGAGCATTTTTCTATATTCCTTTCAAATTAATTTTTAATCAAATTCAGTTCGATCGTGAAACCAATCTTTAGAAAGACAATCTCAAATAAAATATCTATGATTTAGAATATTTCCAAATTGGTTGTGCAACACTATCTTATTAGGATCTCCGAAAGAATCTTCTTTCATATTCAACCTAGGGAAAAAAATACTATTCCCGTTCAAGTAGCCGGTATTTAATTAATTCTGATACGAAATTTATTAGAAAATACAATTTCAGTGTTCATTCAACCTCGCAATATTTTAATTATTTTGTAAAACAACCAACCCAATTCTGGCTTTATGTACATTTCTCTTTTAATTTTGAATGGTGAAGGATTGTAATATTTGACAGTATTCTATTGATTTGTGTTGAACGATTTCAAATATTATAACAAATTAACAAGAACTTTAAAAATATAAAGTGAATGATAAATTATGTCTTATCAAGTGGAAAACATAACACACATAAAGCTACACAGATACTTTACATATACTACTATACTATCAAGCACTATCACTCTGTCGTGCTATATGCCACAAATATACTTTACCCTTTCACTCAAAAATGATTTCACCGAACAGAACACTCTACTATTTAGCGTTCATTTGTAAGTTTAAAATTAATTAAACAATGGAGAGACCTTAACTTAATTTTACATTTAACAAATTATTACTACACTTCGCCCTTGTATAAAAGGTTTAAAGATATCAAAACCTTTAATAATAGGTTGTTTAATCTGATAAACTGTTTGTGTACCTTCCCTTATCTCTTGAGACCTGAGTGCCCCCTCCCCTAACTACAAAGACTCGAAATCAATTAATTAGCTCTGCTAAACCACTGCTATTAAATCAAGGCTTATTGCTTCTATGTAATTACAACTTATCATTTCTATTTAATCACCACTGACTATTTCACAGCTTACCAGTTATATTTAATTACAGCTTGCTGTTTCTATATAATCACAGTTTACCGCTTCTAAGTGATCACAACTTACCACGTCCCCATAATCACAGCCTACCACTTTTACATTGTCAGTACTTACCACTTTTATGTGGTTACATCTTACTGCTTTTTTAATATAATTAAAAGTTACCGCTTCTATGGGATCACAACTTACCGATTATATATAGTCAAAGCTTATCGCTTGTATGTGATTACAGCTTACCACTTTAATGTAACTACAGCTTGTATGTCATTACATCATACAATTTTTATGTAATTACAATTTACCGCTCTTATGTAATCACAACTTATCACTATTTTTGTAAACAGAGCATACAGCTTTTATGTAAATACAGCTTACCACTTATCTGTAACTAATACTTGTCGCTTTTATGTGATTATACCGCATCGCTCTCATAGGTATGAGATAAATTGGTTATAGTAGTGGATGTGAGCTGTTAGTGACTAACATATACTATTTAATACAATACACTTTAGGATTAGAATTGTTTTAAATGAAAAGCACCAGTATTCGCTTGGAGAGAGGGCTATAAACTAATATTGTGGAAATAAAAACCATTTGCCTAGTAATAAATTTAAATCTAAGTTTTTTAGTAATAGGCTAATTGCTAAACTAATACTCTTATTGAGGTAAAATATATATATATATATATATATATATATAGCTAATCATTTTGTTTATATAAAATACTTTTTAGAATTCTAGATTATAATTCATAGTTTTAAAGCCTCTATTGACAAAAAAAAAATGTAGCTCACCTATCGCAATAGGTAAAGGCCTCTTTGGAAATAAAGCCTATTGCGTATGCGTTCTAGAATAAAGGAGATCTGTGCAAAAGAGGGATAAGTAGCCTGAAAACTATTTAGAAGGAAAAACAATTCTATTAGCCGAGATTAAATTATTTTACTTGTTCATGGACAATTCAAGTTCGTTATTATTGGCGTTTTAAATTAATTCTTTTTCAGACACGTGACATATCTGGGATATAAATAATTGCATAGAACCTCCCTAATGTATGGGTTGTGCTCATGCATTTCAAGGGATCAAACACGGAAACCCGGGATATATTCTGAGGGGATAAGAAATCGCTGTAGACTGACAGTAAATCACGATAGCATTATCTTAAAGTAAGTGGCCTCATTGTAATAGTGGTCAAAGCCCCTGGCTCCTGACCTAGAAATCCTGGGCTTGATTCCAGGCTGGTACCGGGGGATATTTCTTATTAAAACCTTGATAACCTCAATTAAAAGGCCCCTACGTCAAAGTGTTTTTTATTTCAATGAAAATATTAAATGAAGTTAAGATAGGATGTAAATGGACACAAGCTGTGGTTATTATGTTTATATATTTTAATTTTTAAAAAACCTCTTTTGGCCTAAGCAAATAAAATATTGCTCCACTAGCTATATTTGTTGAATTTTTCTTTATTTATTAAGATGAGCTGTTCTTTAATATTTATCATAAGCATAGTGTCATTTTATGAGAAACTTTGTAGATAAAATAAAAGATGCTATTCAAATTTCATGAGGTTTATGACAAATATTAAAAAACTGCGGGGATTACTATGTGTGAAAATTTTTAATATATATATAAAACTACTGAAGTTATGGTGTATTTATTTTTATCACAAAAATCTATGCAAATGTCAAAAATGTTGGCCTTCGGGGTGCTATATGTTAGAGCACTGAGAATGGTTGCAGAAGTTTAGAAATCCAGCATATTTATAAAGTGGTTTGATTGTTCTTAATGTTGTTTTCGTTAAAATGTAGGTGAAAGTTCGGAATAGTTAAAAAGTTTAAATTTCAAGTTTTAATGTGTTTGAAAAAAGTATGATAGCTTACATGAAAACCTATAAAACAATCCCACGAAATCTTAAATTTTCACACTAGACCCTATGAAAACATGAATTTATTCGATAGAAAAAGTTAATATCATGTTTCTAACGTTTTACTTTAATCTCGAAAGTATAAATGCTTAGTTAAAGGTGTCGTCAAACTATTATTATTATTATTATTATTATTATTATTAGCACCGCGTATTACTACCCATTCGGGCTATACACACTTACGCTAATGTGTAATGGTAGCGTGATTGTGAGATGAAATGGAGGACCTACAGTTTAACGTGGAATCCGAACCACGGTGGAGGCCTGGCATTCCTCACATTCACAAGATGTATTGTCAGAGGTGAAGGAAGGGTTTGGTAATCAGATAAATCTTTGCCGGGACTGAGGATTGAACCCCGGCCGCCAGTATAGAAGTCTGACACCTTGCCCCTAGACCACCAGGTCACCGTCGTCAAACTAAAAAAAAACTAAAATATATAACTTTTTAAATGGTAGAAGCCTGATTATAATTTTCGTCTATATTTTGTTTAGAACTATCTTAAAAAGATATTAAACAATTTCTTAAATAATGCTGGATTTCTTAACGTCTGCAAAGTGTTTCAGTGTTATATCATGTAACACCCTTAACTCACTTTTTATTTTTTCCTACCTTGAGTGCGCTGCTTACCAAACCACTGAGACTTGGTACAGACGTACAGAATTCTCGAAATATTTAAAAAGTTGTTTTTATTTAAAAATGTGTTTAACATCAAAATGGAGATGAATGATACCGAAGTGTCTCGCTGGGATTAGAAACCTTAAATAGTATGATAATTTTTATTTTCTAACATTGGACTAATTTCAACGTCGGTTCATATGAAATATCGCAGTTCTCAGAACAAATAAAATGGTTATAAACATGATATTTCCTAAAACAAAGTCATTTTTGTAACTGGATAACAACAAAGCTTTCTAAGATAATCTAGGATTGTTTTAGAGATGTTGCAGCTTTAGAATTACCATTCCTATGAGAAAAAACACAGTTTTATATATTTCTCTTCAAGCAGGTGACATCCTTAAGTTTACGTGAATCAACCTCTTTCCCATATGAAAATAAAAATAAAATTTGCCAAAATAGAATAATATAGTTAAGTATTTGGAAATTATTTTTGATACAGGTGACTAAGATTAGAGGCTTTCCCCTAAATTTATCTCCCCCTGTCTGTTCCCATAAGTCAAATAGTTGAATTCCACTATAGTTATTGCTGATTACAACAATTTTATGTTATTAAATTTAGTTAAGTTCTGGTTTTATTTGGTATAAAATACCACTAATA
This sequence comes from Timema shepardi, assembly GCA_902151425.1. Taxonomy (NCBI): domain Eukaryota; kingdom Metazoa; phylum Arthropoda; class Insecta; order Phasmatodea; family Timematidae; genus Timema; species Timema shepardi. Next base: position 78,818 of record CABFVX010000768.1, read on the forward strand.
AGCGTTATGTCATTTCTGCACCAACCCTTTAAAATTAATAAAGACGTCACAAAAATACTCACATTCAAGAAACTCCTCCTCCTCTTCTTCGTCGGCTGATTCAACGCCTTTCATCTTCTCCCAGGCTGAAAAATATTATAGTAATTTATTGCAAAACTATTACTTGCAGTCGAAGCCAAGATTACTTAAATTACTATTTATGTTTTTCCGTAAGAAAAAGTTTAAACCATATTCAGTGGCGTAGTTGTCTAACGTACTAATTTTGAGTATATCCAGACTACCGAGGATGGGGATATTAAGGTTTGAATCTCGGTCAAGTGATATACATGCAAATGCGGGTTCACTTACTCTAAATTCAACCTCCCCAATTTTTAATCCAATAGACAATTAGTACTTAAGTATATAACCTGAATGGGTATTAAGACGCGGTGCTATGAAAAAAAACCTAAATTTCAGTCTACTTGATTATCCTTTCTCGGATTCATGGTTTGGATCCCAACAAAGTGAGATTTTTGCCTCTACACAAGCGAATAAAGGGGAACTTCCTTAAACCTTATTCTATAAACCTACGTTCGGTTATTGGTAGGTTTGAAACAAACGCATGTCTTTATTCTAATAGAATGATATTACTCTCCAAAACGTTTGTTCTGCATGCATCTGACTATAATTTAATCCACGTGACAGTATCTTATCCGTGGATTCAGAGTTTCAATTCTTTCTCTGTTATTTAATTTAAATCTAAATATTTTAAATTATATCTCCAGACAAATTATGGATGACTTAATTTAAGTTCATACTTTTAAGAAGTTTTTAGGTTCATTATTGAAATTGGCTTGAATTAAAGAAGACAGTTAGAAGCGTAACGCAGATGAAAAATACCAAAGAAATAATTTTACAATGCATTTTATAAATAATGATATAGCTTGTATTATATATGTAATATGAGACCCTGATTCAATATCAAGTAGTGGATCAAACCATATAATATTTGCTCTTTATATATATATATATATATATATATATATATATATATATATATATGTGTGTGTGTGTGTGTGTGTGTGTGTGTGTGTGTATAAACCAGTTTATAGAATCCCTGAGTGACCTTTAATTTAGCCAGTATAAAGTGTTTGTTTTATAATTAGTTTGGTTAACAAGCCAATATCAGCAAATGTTTAAAAAACAAAATTTAAATTTGCCCATAAAACTTGCGCTAGATTGTCTACAAAAAATATTAAATCAAATGAACACATGATGTTTTAAAATATTATGTTAATCTTGGATGTGTATTTATATAAATTAATTAAATATATTAATATCAGGTAAGACTAACAGGAATATTAGAAATATATTAAAAAGCCGTTGTCTTAGTTATAGTTTCTAATATATATGTTTTTAAATAATTCAAAAGTTATAAGTGTATAGCTCCTAGTCAGAAATCCAATCACAAATGTATATCAATTATTATATCTATAAAAGTAGCATTTGATCTTGTTTGTTGGTCTTGTTTTATCGTTTCAGTTAATATAAAAGGTTGAAATATAAATCCATAGATGCCGCTGCGGTACTTGCATGATAGGTAGCGCTTACTGGACTTTTTATGAACTACCTGTGGGCTGGAAGCTTGTTTCGATGGTTCCGTCAACTAAAGTATATATTTGAATGCACTAGAATAGTTGAACCGACATTCCTAAACGCCAGAAGCCGAGGGGGTTTAAAATGTTACTGGGTGGAATTGTCAATAAGGTTAAGAACGGGGGAGGAGGAAAATACAAATGCCAATGCCAATATAATTTATGGTGTACCACCTATTAAATTACATCATTCAATACACAAAGTTCCATTCTATGCTCCCATACCACTTACCTTTTGTTTCCCGTGAATTTAGGTATATTTGATAAACTAAAGTATGGGGATTTTTGGACTTTTTATAACAAAAAACAATAAAATTTTAATTAAATTCAAGTCCATATGAATAGATTGCCAGTTTTATCAATATTTAACATAAGTGCAACACCTGATTGACACCATCTCAGCTACCACGCAGCTCCCTTAATAGTGTGTAAGGTTATAGATATAGTATCTAAAATGTATAAGGTCGATTAAACATATGCTAACACAGCAAGCTAACTTAACTCGAAATACAACGTGGGTTAAGAATATAGATAAAATTTTCTATACGAAAAATTATGAGTTTAAAAATTTCAACATTGCACTAAAATGTATTCGTAGTTAGTGTACTGTGTGTTAACTATGATAATACAAGTCATGTTTTATTTTCGTAGCATTTATTCAATGTTTTATTGCTAGATGTATTTATGTTAATTGATTGGAATCATTTAATACTTAATACATCACTGAACACACATATTTCATGCAAGCTCTAGTCCGGTTTAAGACATTTTTTTATTTTTTCTGCGAGAAATTATGTAAATTTCTTAGTTGATACATTTTATATTATGATAATTTTTGTGGTAGTCATTTACCCTCGTTTGGGCTATCCAAAATTTACATTTTATAATCCAAGCACATTGAGTATGGGTTCTAAGGAAAAGCATCGACAGTTAGTTGTAAAACCATTCGTCAGAAAAACTTACCGATGCCTTCAAATTACATTGGATGATATATTTTTAAGCTTAAATATGAGAATGATTTTTTTAAATTTGAAGCATTTAACGTTAACCTCCTAAACCAACTAATTATATCAGCACACGAGAGCTTCCATGAGTTAGATCAAAAGGCCTTAAAAAAATTCCGGGAAAAGTATTTTCAGATACCTTTCAGGGTTTTTTTTACATTCCATATTCAACATAGGACCGAAGGCTCTACTTAGCCTCTGAAGGAAGTTGTGCTACGGATTTTTATCGTTCCAGAAAAATACGTCGACCCCGGCTAGGTTTGAACCCACGAACATCGGGCCCTGAGCCAAGCACTTCACCCCAAGATCACCGAGGTCGACGGTAAGGGTGAAAACCACTGCAAATTAGCAAGTCTGGAGGATTATTACGGATCTAAGCAAGGTGTTTATTATTATTACTATCGTTATTATTATTATTATTATTAAGCCTATTAGTATTATTAGGAATTTTTAATGTGCACTCTACCAAATAGTTTTTTACGTAAAAGACTATTCAGTCTAGAACAGAGACAGGACCAAGTCTAACAACCGTCGATAAATTTGTTTTCTAGCATTGTATCTTACTACCTGTTCAAGTTATACGCATATGTACTAACAGCTTTATTGAGTTATGGATGAGGAAGTTTGAATTAAAATTAAGTGTAGCTGCATTTTTGTGGAGGGAGAGTGGAAAACCTTTTAGGAAAAATCACACTCAGTACACCCAACTGGGATTCGAACCTAAATCTAGCTGTTATCAGCAGTCTAGTCTATTGCTAAAGTGACGCCCTGGACTATGCATCCAACGAAACGAGTAATTAATTATTGTAAAGGGGGAAGCTTCAATTTTACGTATGGGTAATTTTCCCCCATAGCGGAAACTAAGTCCGATTTGCTAAGAGTTGAAAGTATTTACTCAAAAACTCGTTAGCATAGGGACAAAATTTAATATGGTTAGTTGAAATTGTATAATTGGTTCCATATCCAACCGCTAGAAAGCACTAGTACAATGGTTTTGGCTAAGGGAGGGGGGCACAATAGATTCCATTAATATTTTTCTTCAATGCCACTTGCTGATTACACAGAGGGCTAAAGAAAAATATATAAGATTAGTGAATATCTGATAAATATTTACTAGAGCTGAATAAATTACTAGTGAACTGCTGGAGAAATATTTGTCCATAATTAAACCATCAGTTTTATTTGATAGGCTAGCAACTTCCTGGTAAATAACGGGAAAGATTCTACGCCCTCAATTGGCGAGACAGACGCGCCAGTATCTACCTTAATTTCAGGCTCATTAAGCTATAATTATTACTGTATATGCAACAATCCTATCGACTCTTAACAAAAAAGTGGTTATCATGAAAAATTGTGTGTGATGACACAGGTCATATTATTAATCACAGCCACATAGGTAAAAAGAGGCCTTATAAGTGAGTTTGCCACTGTAACAATGATAAGTACTATATCTTTCTTGTCTTCGAAACAAAAAAAACAAAAAAAAATATCTCTGTTTTAAAATATATTTGAGGAAGTTATTTTAATTAAATTTAGTGTATATCTATAACTTTAAAAAATTCTGAATTGTTTCAAAATACACATTAAACGTTAACTTTATTTAATCACAAACTGTATTTAGACAGGAGTTTTAATTTTTTTGGTTACATTAATTATTTACAATGCTAGTATTAGTGTTCTTCAAATGTTTGTAGCTGCTTCTGTGGCTATTTAGGGATGGTTAGCTTAATTATTTCAATACAATTTTCTTTACACAATTAATTACGATAAAATCACTGTTGTCTATGGGGATAAGGCGTAGGTGGTAAAGAAACGTCAAGAGCCTGTCAACCAGATTAAAGGGTATTCTCCACTCAGTCCGTCGTAAGGTGGGCGAGTACTGACCTTTCTTGAGGAACCTCCTGAGGAATCCCTTCCCCCGTTGAGAGGGGGTTGGACTGGGAGGAGATTCCACACGGCTAGACCTCCTGGACCTCCTAGTCTCTTCCCTGCTCGTCTTACGAGAACTGCCCCCTTGGAGGGCTGCAACCAGCAAAAATCATGCATGTGTTATTTCATCTTATCCATCACTTTTTTTTAAGTGTTAGTGTTGTCTTTACTGGTTCGCGGGGTAACGGAAAAGGTCAGGATTTGAATTACGATCGAGTGTACTGAGGGGAGTTTTCTAAAATATTGTTTACCATTCTACCACCATGCCGGAGCTAGTAATTTTCTTTTAATTCTAACTTAATTATACCTATCACATTGGTGTATTTAAATACGGATAGCCCAAATTGGTAGTAAGATTAAGAGCAAATTGTTTTCAACATGTTTTTAGAACAGACCCAACACATACAACCCAGGCGATCAATCCATCACTGTATAGAGAAAAACCTTTATTGTGCATATTACACATTTTTTAATCCTTACGAGGAATTGAACTCGAAACTCTTATCTCACTAAACAGACGCGTTACCATTTTAGCTAATGTGTTACACTTATAAATCAGGTAGGCCTATTCAATTCTTTGGACCATTGCTGTGGTTTTTAGCGATATATATTTCTATTTATGGGTTTGTTTGATTTATGGATCGTATTTTGATTAGTATTAGGGTTTTCAACCTCGGGGTCACATGGTCGGAGTCATCAGCCTCAGAATATTCTGGCTATGGAGAAGTTGAGTCTTGAATATAAGCCAGTTGTATCGGTAGTTAATGTGGGTGAGATTCCTCTAAAACTACCTTCCTAGTTTCTATATCTTAAAATGTATTCTCTTTAAGTTATCAGCATCTTATGGAGAAGTTGAGTCTTGAATATAAGCCAGTTGTATCGGTAGTTAATGTGGGTGAGATTCCTCTAAAACTACCTTCCTAGTTTATATATCTTAAAATGTATTCTCTTTAAGTTATCAGCATCTTACTACACATATGGGTTTTCTGTATATTCACATCAATGTTGTAAGAATGAAAAAAGTAGACGTTAGAGGAAATGTGCATGCATTTGCGTGAAGAGATAATGGGAAACCATTTATTAGAGATGGCTTGGATCCTATATTTCTCGAGTCCTAATATTAAATATTCTTTCGAATCTAAGCTCCAAATTCGAATCCATTAATCTTTAAAAATAAAAAATTTAAAGTGAATTTTTTTAAAATTTAATTTAATTTTTTTTAATACTTGGTATCCAGTCAATCGGAAGAAAGACGCTTTAGACAAGGCAGCCACCTATGTGGCTAGCGTTAGTATTAAAAGTAAATATTACAAATATTGCTTCAAACAATCTCATTAAAAACTCTCAAAACTAAAATATTACAGAAGACTTTGTACTAATATTTTCTCATTACTATCCACATTCTTCACATAGTATTTTTTTTATTTCACCGGAAATTTAACATTTCATATTTTGAAATAGCTATGGGCAAATAAGAACTATTGATTCCAACAAACACATGTAAATCTCACCTGCCGTGGTGAACGCGTGGGACAGACTCTAGGCTCGTCTAATTTTGTGTGCTGGTAACGCGAAGCTTGCGGCTCTAAGCCTGGCTGGAGGTACTGAGAATGTAATATTTTACTTAAGGTGCGGCAGAAGGGAGTGCAAGTATTTTTCAGTTTTTATAGAATTGAAATTTGTTGGCAAAAAGTAATCAAATATTTCTCCAGTAGCAACATAGAGTTTAGTTTTCTGCACATGCTAATATCAACAGATCTTGAATATCTGTCTAGGGTGTCCTGGAATTTTTTCAAAACATTTTCTCTTTATTTAAAATGTTTTGACAACATTCTGTTAATATTAACATGTGCAGAAAACTAAACTCTATGTTGCTACTGGAGAAATATTTGATTTATTTTGGCAAAAAAAAATTAAATGCTATAGAAACTGTAAAATTACTCATGCGCCCTTCTGCCGCACTTTAATGAGCTACCCTCTCTCTCTCCACACAAATTTGGGGTACTTTTTTTTTAATTCTACCTTCCCTTATCCCTACCCCATTATTGAGATTAAAATTTTTTATAGCTCAGACAAGAAGTGAGATGCGGTGGAAAACATAATAATTCCAACAATTTTGATTCGTCAAGAGTTTTTCAGTGACTGGGCAGGTAAATAAATACGTGTAAATCTACTTGGGTGGAGGAAATTCATGTGGGAAAATTAGGTTGGCTGGCTTGTGGGTGTCTACCGCTTTATGACCTTTCAATGAAGCAAAGATAGACTTTTATAAAATAAAAATAAAATCGAGCAGTGACATATATGAACCAAACTGGAGGTGGAGAAAAATATATTATTATTTCTCTTACTTGAAATGTGCGCTTAAATGTCAGTGTGTTGGCTACTAGTTATTTTAGTAGTTATTTCACCCACACCAGTGTTTTTTAATTGTTTTCCATGAGTGTAAAGGTCAGAGTTTGGATTGTGGCTGAGTATACAGAGATGTACAGTAGCCCCCTGTCTTCTTTGTTGCTGACCGACAGTTCACAGTTGACTTCTGACATTCAAAATTTAGGTATATACCTAAATTTTGATTGTCAGAAGTGACAGCTGCTAAACACATGTTTTTGCAGATCATATGGTTCGGCGTAGGGATACATAATTTGGTCTGGTAACTTTTCAAAGCCGTCAGCTGTCAGCTGTGAGCTGTCACTCAGCGCCAAAGAAGCCATGGGGCTATTGTATTTCCCTAAATGGTTTATCGCTGAAACTCCAAAGTAAATACTGGTACAGTTCCTCTAGAATTCTACTTTCGTTTTTCACATACTTACCATTGGTGTAAATATGTAATGTCAAATAGTAAGAAGGGAAGGACCAAATATTTTTATTTAGTGTTTTATTTAATTAACTTATGTGAAATATAGTATAGAAAAAGTGTACCCACATTAGAGTGGATGGTGTGTGAGAGACCTATAGTAATGCATTCCCATCTCAAGGGCAAACAGCCTATCCCTACTTATGAATCAACCCAGCTGAGATTCAAACCCAAACCTTCCCTTTGCCAACCTATATAAGAATGACACTGGACTGGTGGGCAAGTGTATGTATTACTACGCCCATTATTATGAATACTATTTTAACGGAATTAAAACATACATTTTCAAAATACAGAGTTGTATTATTATTATTATTCGCACCTCATCTTTCTACCAGTTCTGGTTACACGCACTTATGCTAATTTGTGATTTTAAGATGGAATGGAGAACCTACAGTTTAACGTGGGATCCGAACCACAGTGGAGGTCTGGCATTCCCCACATTCACAAGTGGTGATTAATACACTTCTTGTCAGAGGTGAAGGAAAGGTTTGGCAATCAGATAAATCTATGACGGTACCGAGGATTAAGCCCCGGTCCCCCAGCACAGAAGTTTGACACCTTATCCCTAGACCGCCAGGTCACCTTACAAAGCATTTCTCACACCAAAAACTGATTTTTGAGTTGGCTCTAACCAGATTTCTTTCTTTTAAGTATATGAGAAGTGTTTTTCATAAGCAGCCAAACAATACATCATTTTTATTTTACTGAGTAAATAGGCTTCCACCGTGGTTCGGATTCCACGTTAAACTGTAGGTCCTCCATTTCATCCCACAATAACCCTACCATTACATATTAACGTAAGTGCGTATAGCCCGAACGGGTAGTAAGACGCAGTGCTAACAGTAATGATAGTAATAATAATGAGTAAGATTAATTTAAGAATATACCCCATTTACTGTAAAAGTGGTGTTAACTGACAGCTAGCAAAAACTACCAGATATACTTTCATTTATTCGTTCGCCAATCCACTCTTTGCAGCCTAACATTCACAACAGACGGTTTGTGTTTACTTTTATTTTTCCTTTAAACGTTTTTACACCTTCTGCTAGCTGTCATTTACCAACAACATTCTTATGGCGAATGTACCTTAACTAACCGATAGTGTTTTTAAAAACCTTGCTCTAAACTATAATACACTTTGTCATTTATAAGAATGTTTTTACGATTGTGTCATATCAACTTTTTAAATTCCAGTCTGCTTTTAAAAAGAAAAACAATTTATCTATCTCTTGATAACGGCCACATTTTGTTTTTATCTTTGAAATACATCAAATAAATCAATACTATACTTCCCCTACTAGCGTGATGGTGAGTTTGTCAAATTTCTCTGATATTTACCCTTGATTCTCCCTTTCACTCATAGCACTCTAAAATTCAACATCGCCGTCACGAACTGAAATTATATGCTAGTTTGGAAGTAGTTTTCTGATGATCTCCGTTGTTTATGATATACCAATTAAACAACTGAATAATAACAATAATAGCTATAAAAACACTGGTAATAAACTGAGAAGCTTAGTTAATCATTTGCTTTACAACTATATATTTTCAAAAAGACGCTTTTCCTAAAATTAAATAGTCCTTCCCATTTAAAGTTTAAATGGGTCGTATATTAACACCAAGCTATTTCCTTAAAATTTTATGCCAACTTCCCAATAAAAAAAACAACGAATTATTTGTTTCCTCTTGAAATATACTACACCATAAATAAAGAGTAGTTCTAGATATAAATAGGTTTTATCTAATACCTTATTAGAGGAATGGGAGGGAATTGATATTATGGCTGTTTTACCGGTGTTTCTTTTCATTTTACACGTGTTTAAATTACTAAGTCAGTAGAGGGGTGTAGAAGAAGATATGACTATATCACACACGAACTCATAACTAACGCGTAAACAAGGGATGTGGTATCGAAATAAAAGTATTGATACTGTACTCATTAAAATTATCGGAAGAAAAATATCGATACCATACTATTATCGAGATAAAAGTATCGATAGCAGTAAATATCTGTATCTAAATTTTATCAGGGGATTTTTTTTTTCTATATTAACTCACTTCTGCGAGATGCCATATTTATCTACATTCGACGTTTATATACTCTATCCTCTGACAAGACATCTTGTGAATGTGAGGAATGCCAGGCCTCCACCGTGGTTCGGATTCCACGCGAAACTGTAGGTCTTTCATTTCCTCTCCCAATCACCCTACCATTACACATTAGAGTAAGTGCGTGTAACCCGAACGGGTAGTAAGACGCGGTGCTAATAATAATAATAATATATACTCTATCAAGATAGATTATTCTGGTTCATTTGATTGGGGCACCCTTGAGATCCACAAAAGCTTATTTTGTTTAGTTTGTGATGACGGTGCTAGTTGATAAAAGAAGGGGTAGTAGTAGACTGGTCGCCTCGTCATCCGTTCAAGCATTAGGCTGTATAGGCTGTATTGATAGACGATTAAGGAACATCAATGAATATTATGATGAGTTAAAAGAGGTTGAACGCTAGAATTAATTCTTGCTTATCGTGCATAAAATGAGTGAGATTTGAGAATTAGTGCCATTTGTTCTTCCTCCACAGTCCACCCTAGTAAACATTTAATATCAACATGACTGAAGATGTCAGAAACGTTGTTTCTTTCTATATCTATCTGATACCAGAGTGTGAGTAGCTACTAATATCAGTAAAATTATCAATACAAAATACTAGTATTGAAAGGAAAATATCTTTTTAGTAAGGCATCGATAGTTTTTTCATATTCCTACCGTAAACCAGGTAAGTAAATTAACTCAGATAGAATCTGGTGTCGAATCTTACTGCGGTTTTTATGTTTCGAAATAATAGGATTGAAATCAATAGAAAAATTACAACAAAATTGAAAATTAACTATTTTAAAGTTCAAAAATCGATTTCACCAATCTAAATTTCTCAGTGGTCAAGTGAAGTATGCAGTAACTCGCCCTTAAATGTTAGAGAGCCACTCGGGTAAGCGAGAAATTGACGTGTAGATGTTAAGCTATAACGCAATATTTAGTTCTACGATGCGTTATTTCAAACATGGTTCACGCCAAAACAAAGTCTAGCAATTCCAACAGGGTTCTTTTACTTTAACAACCCTATATTTTGAGAAATATCTGAAAAGGTTTTATTAGCTCATTTTCAATGATATTTGAAAAGTTATGAGACTAGTCTTGAATAAAAAGGGCTCTAGATTGAGATTTCTTCCAACAAATATAGTATTTTTTGAAAGGCTTACAACCGAACATTTTAATATATTTGAGAACTAGCGGTGAGCTTTCCTCTTTATCTTGAGATAAGTTTCAAAGTTTTCTTTCTCACTGATCTGACAACGAGTGTTTGTAGGTGAAGGACTGAAAGGGAGTCCACGCTCAGACATAATAAAGAAGTAGTTTCAGAAAATATAGAGACCAATATATTTTAATACGTGTGGTCTGACAGTGATAGGAACTTTCTCGCTGGCCACCTGAAGAGAAAAGCCTTAGAGAAATCTTTAGTTTAATTTGGTTAGCCCGGCTTCTTATTTACCCATCAAGGTTATATTTATTTGACTGCATAATTGTGATAAGGACGAGGAAGGTGTCATTTATAGGAAACATAGCGACATTTGCAAGGTAAAACAGCCCTCCATAAATCAACCTTCTAAATACCTGAAAATAAGACTAGCCAAACTAAACGAGCTTTAAGTTTACATATTCCTCGTTCCCACTGATGCAGGTTATACTGTATTAAACACAACCCCACTAGTGGCTACGAAGGCATTAGTGTCACTCTCACAATATAATAAATTTCTGGTGACGAGAAGGCTGGGTATCGATTCCAGGTCAGGTATAGTAAAGGTGGTTTTGTAAATAGTTTTTCACTATTCTTCTCCCCGAATTCAGGTACACTTCATCTAAATTTACTTTCTTGAATGTAAATATTTTGATAGTAAAGGACAGGTAGTAATATTCAGTTTATAAAAAACAAACACTTAGAGCCTTGTTACTCGGAGGCGTCATACGATCGGCGTCTTTTTATCCTGGTGTGTGGCATACGTATATGAATGGAATTTCGGGGAAAGGGGTGTGTGTAGTGGGCCGAACGTGGTCCTAAACGTCGGTTTCAGTCGAGGTTATTTTTACAGCTTCATCCCACCTTTTCTGGGGGGTGTTTTTATTATGTTTCCTACTCAAACTCTTTTGGCTCATATTTTTTTTATTTACTTAGCCTTGGGAACTTAGGAGGGAGGGGGAGTTGGTAGTGACCAGTTGTAGGGCAGTAAAAATTAGGCTCCTTCCATGTAGATAAGTGCTTAGGACGATCTATAAAAAAAATCCCTGGCTTTATTCCATGAGGTACTGATGAAAATATTCAATATTGTATTCATGGTTTAAACCATTATACAAATTAATAAATATATATTCGCAAGTAGTGGGTATAAATTGTTAGGCGTGTTGAACTTATAAACTAGTTTAACTGTGTGCAGTACGTCTAAATCTATACACCCAGCCCTAGCATCTTGATATTTACTGATTGATAGAAAGAATTACAAACTAAATTAACCCAGGACAGTACGTCTAATACTATACGCTGAGCTCTAGAACCTAGATATTTACTAATAGGATAATAAGAATTACAAACTAACATAACCTAAGACAATACGTATAGTTGAACTTACAAACTTATTAGCCTAGGACACAGAGAAGTTTTTTCCTTGTCTGTGGCCTAGGACAATGCTCGAATACTATACACCCAGCCCTAGAACCTAGATATTTACTAATTGGATAATAATTCATACAGACTAACTTAACATAGGAAAGTACTCTAATGCTACACACCAAGAACTAGAAACTAGATATTTAGCTCTACTGACTGAATAGCAGAACAAGCCCCTTTGTAAGTATCTTCATGAGTACTCCCCAGAATCAAACTAAGATACACTGAATTTGTGGATTATTAGCCACTGAATCATTGGAATGGACCAGAATATACATTATTTTATAAATGGTATTAGTAGTATTTACCAAATATTACAGGTGATTGTGATTCACTAGGCTATCTTTCTTCTCAACCTGTCTACAAACTCTTCCGACTAAAAACACTGACATGTCCACGCCCTGGGGCATGTGAGGGAGAGGGAACAAGGAAAAGGAGGGGGGAGGGGGTTGGTACTCCTTGCCAAGATATTTCCCACCCACGACTTAAAAATAGCTTGTGACTTCATAAGGGTAACGATTATGTATACGCTAACTAGATATTCTCCTCACTTCCTACTGGTAATAACACTGGGTTGATCCACTATGAAGATTCCAAACAAAACTCGACGCCTGTCTTTCAACGAAAGAGAAGTTCAGTGTTTAGTTTCTTTTTCCTCTTGCCGCTATTTTCTTTCACTAGTGATGAATTTTAAATCTGAGCCATATAATATTTATTTTTTATTTCAATTCCGTCCCCGAAGGTGTGTCAGTCACGGATTTAAGGAAGCCATCTACTGAAAACTGAGATGCGATGGAGATGTCTAAAAATCCTGTGTTCAAAGACACAAAAACAAATCTCGGTCATCTTAAAATGTTTTGTTATGATCTTATTTAAAAAAAGACTTTATTTTATTTGTAAGAAGGCTAAATCTATGTTTATAACCATTTGCTTTGATCTCAGAACTGCAAAATGTGGCTTGAAACTTATTTTAAATTAAGCTTATCTCACAGTTTTAATATCCCATTGTGTAGTGGCATAATGAAATTCTTATTAATTAATTTAGATAACAAATCTAACTATAGTAGTTTTTTATAATTAATGACAAATTAATTGATTTATGAAATTTCTTGTTTTTAATGTAAAGAAAACCACCTTGGTGCTCACAAGACTTATTTTAAGAAACCAGGTAAGGTTTTTTACTCTCTTTTTGTTTGTAGATATAAATAAACATTATAGATATTATCAATTTCAGGTAATAAAGTATGGACTTAAAGTGGGGCTGCACGGAACCCAAGAAAAAGGTCAGGTTATTTGCAGTTTATATTACAAAACATTTTTTGGTCAAAATGAATCAAATATTGCTTTTTATACTAATATAGAATTTAATTTTCTTCACATAGTAATATTAGAGCATAGTGACATTATATAAAAACCTTTTTAAATTAAGAGAACGAGCTTTCTTTAAATTATAGGATATGCTTGAACTATATTCAACAACTATTGAGGTCATCGTGTGAATAATATTAAACTCCCTGTTTGTGTAGTAACCATATTTAATATATTTTGTCCCCCCCAAAAAAGGTTATGCTATTAAAACTACAAATCACTGACCCTTCCTTCGCGTTTCCCGCATACCCACATTTCTATTAATCAAGTATGATGGGGTTGATGACAGGCGTAGAAAATTGTTATTTGAAACATGTATTGGCACTCAAACCTATCACTTGTTATAAGAGCGTCTACAACATTTTAAAAACAAAATAAACCTTTACTTTAAAATTAATTAAACTTGTTTTATTGCTATTACTGCTAATAATCTTAACTCCTAGGGAACGAGGTTTATCTGCCTCACTCTAGTTACACCACTGCCTTGATTTTGCATAAATCTCCCTCATCGATTGTGCAAGATCCGCTTCGGCGGCCACGTGGTCTAACGTGCGAATCTTTCAATAGGTTATACTGCCAATGAAAGGGAGATAAAGGTTTGAATCTCAGTTGAGTGTACTTATGGTGGGTTTTCTAAAATGGCTTTCCACTCTCCCTCCATAAAAATGCGGGTACACTTCCTACTAATATAGCCTTCTTGGTCCTTAAAACCATTAACGTAATTAGTACATAAGCGTACAAACAGAACGAGTAGTAAGGACACGGCGCTAAAAAAATAATAATTGTGCAATGTGCAATACAACGAGCAGCAACAGTACGCAGGACCAGCTGTAGCGAATTTATCTTCTATCTCTAGTTTAAAAATACCCTCAGTTTAAAGTAATAAAAAATAATCAGCGCTAGGGATCTATTTATATTTTCCAATCTACAGTGGCACCTTCATTCACACGTGCCAAAACATTTCATAGTAAGCCACGTCAGTTTCAGGTACTTACTACTTGTTTTGATGCCGGTTACGTTGGCTCAGTAGGTATGATTGGTGAATACGAAGGAGTAGAAGCTAATTCTTTGATATCAAGCCACTTTTAAACCATTTTAACGAGAGATTTTAGCATCGCTGATAATAGGTACACTGTCTTCATGAGTGTTTTTTTTTTACGGATAGCAGAAATACGCACTACTCTTTCACAATATAACCTCATGTTGTGCTAGGCTAGCCATTGCATGATCATTTATATATTATTAGAAAATGTTATACAGTACGAACACTCTTTATGGAGCAGGAGTTTGAAGGGTTATTTTATTGGTAAGGTAGAGATGCTACTTTTTTTTTAAGTAGTAGGATATTGTAAAACTAGCTCAAAATGTTCTTTGAATATTAGCTTGTTTTCACCTCTTTATCAATCAATCAGTAAAAATAAAAATAAAACTATCTTTTTCTGCATAAAAAGTGAAATACCACTCAAAAAATATTTTTTTCAACAATAAATTATCTACATTATCTTTATTTGTTGATTTTTGTTTTGTTTAGTTTAACAGGAATCTAGTATGAAACATCAAATGCGATATGTGAAATTAGTCGAAAACCACATTTATTTGAATAAAATCATGAAATTAATTTAACAAGTTTAGAGGTTAAAAAATTACAATATTTGTCCCCGGTATAGAAGCCAAAATTTTGGACAAAATAATAATTCAAAATTAGGCTAAAGAATTTTTAATGGCAATAGTTTAATTTTGTTTTGTTTTTAACTCTTTACTCGAAAAAAAATTGAAAACAATCTAATCTACAAAGAATAATTTTGAGTTAATATTTCGATCCCCTACCACTTCCCAAATTTTGCTGTTTAATCCGAAGACACAGTGTATAACTGTCCAATTTCTAGTCTTGTTGATGGTAACTTAAATAGTGAGCACCATGTTTTGTTTTTTATAAATTCTCTTATGAAACAAAACCAGTCAATCATTTCGTCCTTGAAGCCCATTTTATTTCTAAAACCTTGGGAAAAAAATTGGATGAATAGTTGCAGTGCTGGAGCCATGCTAATCTGGCATTAAAAACATTGTTATAATGGCTAATGAAAATGGACCTTCATATTTAATTTTATCAATAACATTTTATTTTACTTAATAATATAAATAAATTATTCATTTCATCAAAATGTTATACTTAAAAGTTGTAATAGATATTTACAATTTATTTGACCCAAATCCACAAAATATTATTTTACAATTCTCTCTTCATGTTTGTCTAGTGGTCTAATGGATTATGTATAAACATGGCATGTATATGTTATATAAACATACCACGGTGTTTTTAATTTTGACCCTAACCATTAAATTAAAAGTAGTTTACTAATTTGTGTTTTGATAGTTTAAAATTTTGTAAATGGCTTTGCCAATTTAAACAATATTTATATCTGGGGAGTGTTTGAAATTACAAATTAAAATATATACTTGTAAATTATTGGAAAATTTTGTTTATTGGTAGTTAGTTTACTGATGACTGATTTAATTTTTAATTTTATATATATATTATGATAATGTCTTTAATCATTTTTTTCAAAATTGGTATCTGGAGAAAATATTGATCATAATAACTAATTTGTGCTTTTTTTTAATAAATTAATTTAATGGTATTTGTAAAATTTGAAAATCTACACTTTGACACAGTAATTGAACCCGGTACACTTCTAGCTATGATATTCATGTACAATTATTTGTACATGTGTATGCTTTTTCCAATTTAAGTGTTGTTTGTGTATGACAAATTTGAGAAAATTTGGAATTTTTAGGATATAATTTTTAAGATTTAGTTTGAATGTTGGATAAATTTTGTTCATGATAAATAAAAATATACTAATATTCTAAGAAACATGAATAGTTTTAGAGTGTTTACAAATAAGTAATTTTTTTAAATTTGAAATAAAAAAAAATGTATTCAACATGATAAATGATTTTAAGATAGTACGTTTTTTCTTAGGAAAGCTTACTTAAGAGCAGTTTACTGAAAATATATATTTTTTTAATTATGTCCAAGCTATAATATCAGAATGTTAGTATGGTTTTATCATACAATTTATTTATTAGTACGTTTATTACTAAGGTCAATAGCTTACTCGCACTTGAGATAATATGAGAAATGTCGCCCATTTCCGCCTTGTTTGGTTAGGTTGTGTGTAAATCATGTTGGAATCCTAGGTAGGTGTATTGAGGTGAGTTTTCCTAAATGTTTCACCCTCTCTCTCCACATAAATGTGAGCTAACTTCTGATATATTCTACTTTTATTTTTCTTACCTGCTAAATATCTGTATAGCTAACACGAATAATAGGATGGGAAGGACACACAAACATTAAAATTATCTATTTTATAAAAATTATCTTAATTTGATTACATTAAAAAGGTAGGGGTGATAAAGTTAGCATTTTAACGGTAATTTACTTGTGTTTGTGTAGAGGAAGGGTAAAAGAAACACCAGTCCATCCGGTTGGATTTCTAACCTTGACCTCCCCATCACCGGCGAACCAGACTCTTAGTTCGTGTTCCTGATGCTACTTGTAACAACCTTTTAATATAATCCTAATGCACCTTGCAGTTTTCCTTAGAGAGTTAACTAATATTAAAATATCATCCAAAACATGTATCGATCTGACTGATACTTCAATGTCGACCTATGTGCGAGGCGTATCTCCTGCCATCAGGGGCTATGGATGCTATTTGGAAGTTAGGAGAAAGGGTGTGGGGGATAAACTAAGAGGGTTAGCCAGTGATCCTCCCCCGGATAAAGTTTAAGCCTTGGATGACTTTTTAAGCTGTTTAAGAGACCTTAGCACCTATTTTGTTATCTTTACCTTTCATAACTTTAGTAAGAACTCGATAGGAAGAGTGTATTATAAAATACGAACTTTGGAAATTATATATATATATATATATATATATATAGTTTTATTCTTTAGTACTACAGTCTTAAAACCAGTTAGGGCTATTATTATTATTGTATTTATTTACATCGTTAAATTAAGTCATAATCCTTCTCTTACATTTACCCATGTCTTAAGTTAACATTACAATGAATTTATCAAATAGCATCATTAAATAAATAATATTTAGCACCGCGTCTTACTACCCGTTCGGGTTATACGCTTTTAGTACTAATTACTCTAATGGATTAGGAATTGGGAATGTGGAATTGGAGGAAGTGAAACCGCATTTGCGTGGAAGGAGAGTGGAAAACCATTTAGGAACACACACCC
>CABFVX010000768.1:96648-134790 GCA_902151425.1 Timema shepardi
CAGTTCACCCGGCCGAAATTCGAACCTCGATCTCCCCGTCCGCAGCAGTCGAGCTCAACACGACAAGTGCGTTAGCCAACTACACCACTGAGGCGGGTCATTAAATAAAACACAGGAGACAAGTATTTGAGGAAAACGTACACATTAACATAAAACATAAAAAATATTGTAATGAGATAAACACGCTTACGTATTAATTACGCTAATGACTTTAGAGATTACGAAGGTTAAATTTAGGGGAAGTGTTCCCGAATTTTCGTGGAAGGAGTTCGGAAAAATATTTTGAAAAAATCTCCCTCAGTACACCAGAACGAGATTAGAAACTCCATTTCCACATCATTGTCAGTCTATTCTACTGAAATAGTAGTGCCTTAGACTGTGCGGCCACCGAAGCGAGTGGAAATTATATTACCCGTAAAAAGTAACAGCTAAATATTACATGACTTGGTAGAAGAATAGATGAAAGTGGTTCTAGTAGCCTTTGTAGATACTACCATCGTAAATTACCCTACTATTATTACGTAAATCTAATAATCATATATTAACTTCAGATCTCCGTCTCCTTTCACTTTCAAATATCTTCTCAAGGCCATTCACCGTATATTAATTTTGGAAGGGACAGTTCCGCCTGCTGCGGCTTATTGGGAGTTCCACAACAAAGTATGCTAAGGGCATTTTAATTTTTTTTTCTTCATGGAGCAATTTAAATGGTTAAAAAACAAAATTTGGTTTAACGCTGCAATAAATGCGTGGCATCAGTCCGCAAGTGAGCTATAACAACCGAGCGGCCACCATATTTTGTTGAAGAAAGTGCCAACATTTTAAGATAGAGGGTGTCATGGGGTTAGCACAAATAGCACCGTTAATCTCAGTTTTCTAGACCACATCTGCTACTGATTTATTCAAGCAACTCCTCAATTGTTCATAGGAGCATGAATTGACCTCGTTTCAGACCCACTGCTTCACAGAAAAAGTCTGCAAGCCCCTAGGATTGAACCGGGAACCTTTGAATCTGACCACTAGAACACATAAGTGGTATTAAGAATGTTTAAAGATTCCAATAAGTTTCGAGCATAAATTTAAATTTGACAGACAGGCAGATGTATAAATCCAGATAACCAAACAAGTCGAGAAATTTGAAATTTCTAAATGATAATCGGAAAAATTGAGAGAGGTTTTAAGGGGTTTAAAATTTCCAAAATTAATAAAAACAATTTATTTTCAGTGTAGTAGAAAAGTTAAATTCGGAAGGAATTCAAGGGGACCAATTATAATAACCAAAAGAATCTCAAATTTGTTTGATGAGACGCTGGGGCATTAGGGAAAAGGGGTGAGAAGGAAGGGTGTATAAAAATCACTTTTAGTTGTGGTATAACATTTAAATTTGGTATGAAAATATTACTCACATACATAACAAAATAAACATTGACTAAATTGGTGAAATTACTAGGGGTGAAGGTGGAGAATCAAAATTCTACAAAACTAATGCAAAAACAGCGTTTATCTTGTGGTGAGTTGAAACTTGACAAGTAGGTTTAAGGACTATTCCAAATAAATTTAAAGGTCTGAACATTTTAAATTTCAAAATAATTCTGGAAGAAGTAGAACAGTTAGTGAATACATTAAATTAAATTTGCCAGGAATTTATAAGGAATAATCTGAATAGCAAAATTAGTATTAAATATTTTATCTCTAGAAGTGGGGGCTGGTAAAATTAGTTGTTTTTTTAATCTCCAAAACTAGAATAATAAATTAGTTATCTATAGTGGAGGATTTAAATTCGTTTGGCTGGTGTAAGACCACTCAAAATGCAATTAAGAACATTCTTAAATGTAAAAATGAAGAACTAGAAAACGGGAATGTACTTCTCTAGTAATTTAAAAAAAAAAAGTTCATCCTCTATTACCTAAACAACATAATTTCAACTAATCTTAACTATCGTATAGTTAACTCCGCTAAGCTCATATCTCGTGTACCATTAAGGTAATTTGTTATTATTCAAAACTATTTCTAGCCAACCTATAATATCTGTAACTAAACTAGCCTAAAAAATGCAGGTTGATAAATTCTGTTAAACCTAATTATGAACAAATTATTGACCTATACAACTAGCAATATTATACAAATATTTAATTTTATAGATCACCATACATAGTCTACTCCCATCAAAATATTGTTTACACAAAGTGTTAATTATAGCTTAAATTAA
Organism: Timema shepardi; assembly: GCA_902151425.1. Taxonomy (NCBI): domain Eukaryota; kingdom Metazoa; phylum Arthropoda; class Insecta; order Phasmatodea; family Timematidae; genus Timema; species Timema shepardi. Next base: position 98,858 of record CABFVX010000768.1, read on the forward strand.
ACAAATTAATAGCCTGCAAATGATTTGTACTATTTTCAAAACTGTCACAATAGTATGCATGGATTAGTAGTGAAAAAATAATGTGAGTGGGTTAGTAATACCGCAGTTGTATGCTCGGAACTGCACTTTTGCGCCATTGTCGTTATGACGTCACATATTGGACAAATCACTGTTATTAGCAAGTAAATCAACGCCATTAATCGTTCCACTTACACTGATAGGCCCAATCAGCCCCATTCTTACATATCAGCCAGATATAAACCTTCAATTAGGGATATTAGATCCGGAAAATTAAAAAGGAGGACAAGTTAATCTAAAATCAATTGAAATGAACCTTTACAAAATAATTAAAATGCAATATTTTATTACGAAAGGAAACATCAAAGTCAATATTGAAATAATCTTATAGCACACTGCTGATACTAGCAATATAGACATACGTATAGAGTAACACTTTTAAAATGGTCACGCCTCGCTACTGCTGGGATTCAAACCCTGACTTCTTCGTCACTAGTAATAAAGTAGCTTGAGAGTTTTAAATAGTAACATCCGTAATAAGTTCCAACAAGAAATATTTGATAAATCAGTCCTTTAATTAAACTATTACCCGCCTCGGTGGCATAGTTGGCTAACGCGCTAGTCGTGTTGAGCTAGACTGCTGAGGACGGGGAGATCAAGGTTCGAATCTCGGCCGGGTAAATTGGGGATGGCTTTTCCTAAATGGTTTTCCACTCTCCTTCCACGCAAATGAGGTCTCACTTCCTCTAATTCAACTTTCCAAATTCCTAATCCATTAGCGTAATTATTACTTAAAGCATATAACCCGAACGGATAGTAAGACGCGGTGCTAAATAATAATAATAATAATAATAATAAAATTATTGTTTTAACAAATTGAACACATTTAGGCCATTTAGAGAAGGGGTTCTCAACGGGAGTACTGTGAGATCGTCCATGGATGCCGCAAGATTTTGAGAGGGGGAAATGTTAAGAAAATATATCACAACAAAATAATTAAATAAAGACACGTAAGAAGGTTTTGTCCTTCAGTGTTTCCCTGAATTGCACGTGCCACGCACGGCACACGACGTGAGACAATAATGGTTTCCTTTTTTATTACTTCACATAATTATTCTTTTTTAGTTGTATTATTAATTTTTAGTGATCTCGCATTCTGGTTGGTCGGTATACTAGTTTATTGATTTCCAAAACTATTTTACTATATAACTGTATTTATGTATTTCATTCAGTGTTTTTTTATTTATGTCTTTCAATTAACTCAGTAAGGAGGTAAGTTAAAATGTTAATTTATATTTTAAATGGTTAGAAAGTAATACACCGTAAATTGCTTAAGACAATGATTCTAAAACTGTGCTGCCTGTACCTCTGGTGGTACGTAGAGCTTCTCAAGACACAAGGATACTAATATTTACCCCTCAATTTGAGGAAATTATTTGTGACTATTTGAAGAATTATGAATTACTTTGTATAAGAAACCCATTCATTTTGGATAACATTCCTGGAACCCTAAATAATAATGAAAAAGTGTGTTTAATAGAACCATCTTTCAATGGAGGTTTGAAAATTGAATGTACCAAATTAGAGTTAGGTGAATTTTGACTAAAGGATAAAAATAAATATCCATCGCTGTCCAGAAAACATTGTTGTTTCTAATTTCATTTGCAACCACTTATCTTTGTGAAACTGGATTTTCTGCTTCGGTGACAGTAAAAATTAAATTTCATAATAAACTGAATATAACCCAAAGTTGCGCTTAAAATTAAGTACAACTGAATCCCACATTTCCTCGCTTGTTTCGAGCATTCAGCACCATCCTTCACACTGAATTTTTAGACTTTAAGAATATTGTAACATTTTATAAATATTATTATTATTATCGCCGCTTCTTATTATCCGAACGGGTTGTACGCACTTACGCTAATGTGTAATGGTAAGGTGATTGTGAGATGAAATGGAGGACCTAGAGTTTAACGTGAAATCCGAACCACGGTGGAGTCCTGGCATTCATCATATTCACAAGCTGTGAATGATATACGTCTTGCCAGAGAAAGGTTTGGCAATCAGAAAAATCTGTGCAGGTACCGAGGATTGAACCACGGACCCCCAGCACAGAAGTTCGACACCTTACCCTTAGACCGCCAGGTCACCTTTTTATAAATAAATCACAGATACTTTCAAAAACCGTTGTAAATTTTACTGATTTATCATTCCAAGACATAGCTCTATCCTAATGAAATTGTTAATAGTTCAGTGGTACGCGACTGATCAGTAATACACATGAGTGCTAAACGAAAAAAAACCACTGGTTTAAGATGGTACTTTGATGTATTCTATTTTGGATTTAAAAAAATTTAAAAACAAACGCTTACAAGAGTGCTACGAAATTCAAATTCCCTTCACTAAGGTGCCGCTAGCTTACAAAGGTTGATAGTCCCTGATTTAGAGGTTACAAAAAAATGTTAAGCCTGGTTTTACTACTCGTTCGGGCTATTCCCATTTAATTGCACTACTGTGGTAGTTATGGGTAAGCTAGAATTGAGTGGTAATCTACCCGAATTTTCGTAGAGGACAGGTGGAAAACTATTTCGTAAAATAGCCTGCATAACACCCAGCTGGGATTTGAGCCCAAGCCTTCCTGTCACTATGAAACTGAACCAAGTGAAATTGAATTTACTTCAAGTGCTCACTGATAAGGGTAACAAGTATGTTATTTTAAAGATAATTTACATAGTCAGTTTTCACCTTTGTATATTATGAATTCATTTGGTGGGTCAAGTAAAGTACGACTTATTAATATAAACTATTAAATCTAATCTTTATGTTAATAGCTTTCAATGGAATAAGTGAAAAAACACGTCAAGTGTCCCCAGCCTGGATATAAAACATTTGCTTCCCATCCGTTTGTTTAGTTTCTTCAAGCACAATTTGTGGCTCTGATCTGTATGTTCGAGGGTGAATGTTAACTGTGCTATCCTTGTTTGAATAATTTATTTCTCTCTCTTTCACCACCCGACTTTCAACCGGCGTTTTCTGCATCATCGAAGATAATTTTTTGCCTATCTAATGTTTTAAAATTACTTAAGTACCTTATCGCGTAGCACTTTTTGAGAGAATGAGTAATATAGCTCTTAGCCCTTGAAAGGCTTACTCCAAGTCCCAAGTGAGTTCTTGAGAGCCCAAGCAGATAAAGTTTAGTGTCTTACTCATTCAGAACGCAATTGGTCCCATGACCAATTTATAGCGTGCACGATTATCCATAAGGAATGTGAGCAGAATATAGTGTTCGCTTTCAACACTCTTTGACCATCTTTTAGTAGAGTAAATTATCGATAGGCCTATAGTATCCTAAATTGCCAAGTTGAGAGTTCCAGGGGTCATGATAGTTAATCTTATATTCGCATAAGAAAGACACTTGACACATATAAGTGTCCTTATATAGACATGGGTTAAGCATGTTAGTTAAATAATAACTAAAAATATTTGTATACGTGTGTTTTGGAGATGCACGGCAAATTCTTGGGGAAGCTTAAGGTGTCCCCAGCCCCCCAAAATAGAAACAGGGTAGGTTGACCTCCCACCCCCACCCTATCACCTCCAGTCCAGGAGACACTGTCTGCTACTATTATTAATATTGTTATTATTATTACTATAAAAGAATAAAGGATGTAAACTGACCTTTCAAGGAGATGACAGACATGTCGATGTGGAGAGGGGGTGAACGTTGGCTGACCTGTAGACGACTTCCGGTAGCTTGTCCACCACGCTAGTCAACAGCTTTCCCAACGTCACAACGCGCTAGTCAAGACAAACACCCACACACGCATTTAAGATGCCCGTCCCTACGTAATTTCTTGAAAACATCACTGAACGAGGTCACAGGTTGAGTTAAAAATAACAAAATATCAGCAAAAAAATAAATATTAAGAGAAAAACAGGAAATCATAACGAAAAATGGGGAGAAAGTTTTTTATATTCAAAGTAAACAAATAAACTGGCGAGTATTTTGACACCCTTGCTCAGCTGATAGTGCATCTTTCAATCGAGCTAAGTCTTTTTGTTTCAATTACTGGCATAGCCTAAAAATGTATTATGTTTGATGGAATTGAGATTTCACGTTTTACGATATAATTATTAACGACCGGTGGATTGAATGATATGTTTGTTCTAATGCTAGGTTCAAAATTTGCTCATTAAATATTCCCAAAATAAGTTTGAAAGAAAATAATTACTAGTTTTAGTTAGTTTTAATAGTACTTCCAGCACTTAGGCAATAAAGGTCTTTATCGAAGGAGTGGGAATTGAGAGGAATACTTAGAGATAATAACGTTTTTTATAAAAAGAGTAAGGACTTAGAGAATATGTTAGAGAACATATGGCCACATTAACATATATATAAGGTGTGAAAACAAATAAATTGCACCTAGCCCAGATTAGAAACCTGACCTTTACAACGCATGTGTTCCTGTTTAGAGCGGGCTCACACCATATTACCACCTATGGGGGGATGTGCTCGTGCCTCTACCTACACTGGTGCTCGCGCAGTATAAGGCATCATAGTGAAAATATGTTTGACTGTTAGTTATGTGGTCCAAGTTCAAATCTTGGCCTATTGCACTAGAAATAGATTCCCACTTTTGATTTATCCCTGTGATCTTCACGTACTCTCTATATGCAAATTTGGATGTAGTTATCCTAACCTCCCTCCTAATATGAACCCTCAGAGAGTATACTGTTATTCAATAAGATTTATAAGCATCTGATTTTTTTAAATCTAAGTAGTTAAGATACAGAATCACACTGGACAAGATCGTTTGACCCTACCTCTATTCAGTTCCAGAAATTTGGTGTGTTTATTGCTCTCCCGTTGTCCTTTATTATCCTAGTCCTCATAAAATCCTACTATAATTAGTTTTACTATTCACAACACGCTATAATCTTTAAAGTTTCTCTAGTGCTTATGTTTTTAGCAAAACTATATGATCTTTGACGATTAACATAAGATTGGATATTGGTCGTACATTATTTTCTGACTGCTATACTTTAGTGCTCGGCCTAAGCAATTGTATAAATATAGGCCTGGAACCATTTCAAAACTATTTTGAAACATTTTTAAATGTAAGGGACACTTCTGGTCTAGAAATTAGGATAATTAGAAATCAAGAGAAAAGTACCGACATTCGCGTTGAAGGGGAGCAGGAAACCAATCAGGAAGATCACCCTCATTAAACTCGATCATCCCACATCAATAAGTAAGTGGAATTTCAAACTAATCTAGTCGGGTTTACCAACGACAGAGAAGTCAGGGTTCAAATCTAAGTCAAATTATATATGGGTGTATATTACTAACGGTTTTCCCGCTCTCCTTCTATTCCCTATTAGTGTAATTAAAACATATCAGTAAAACACGAACGGGTATTAAAATGCTTTGTGAGCACACTGACAAAAGAATCAATTTCAACTCTATAGGTTTTATGGTGACATTAAGGTCGGTATTTAAATACCATTCTGGTAGGCAATTTTTACAAACGGAAACTTACAGCTCAACCAGGCTATCCACATTTAATGATTCTAATGACATGGGTATTAGAAATGAAGGAGATTAATAGAAATGTACACACAATTTTTTGGAAACAATTGAAGAAAAATCACCCCCGGTTCAGCTAACTTGCATTCAAATCCTGGTGTTCTCATCATATTAAAACCTGACTAAGCCATATTTACGTTCATTCAACACACCTAGCAATGCGATTAATAGATTATTAAAAATTATCCAATAATTGTTTTTTGCGATACAATAATTTTATTTAAATAATTCAAACAAAAAATCTTATTAAAATGGTAAAGTGAACCCCACTATTTAACATCGTATATCAGCGTGTTTCAACCAATGTGCCGCGGCACATTGGTGTGTCGCAAAGGGTCAGCAAGTGTGTCGCGGGAATTGGGGGTTGGATCAAAAAGGAGTGAGAATTTATTTGAGAAATGGAAATAAAGCTTTTTAAATCAATATTCAAATATTTTTTTAAATAACGCAATAGAGACAATTTTAGTGATATCTCTAACTTTCATTTTAGACACAATCTTAATATTAGTTGTCTTATTGATAAAATTGATCTTTAAAAAAAATTGATAGTGTGCCTTGATTTCCGCACCTTGTTCAGTGTACCCTCAGTTGAAAAAAGTTGAAAATTTCAGGGCTTAAAAGTACTGGTGCAATATTTTATTTTAAACCTCATGTGACGTATTTACAACACATTCACAGCTGTAAACAGATGATGAAAGTTTTGCTGTCAGTTGACCAACACAGATACTTAGAGTCGTTTAGGTTGCCAAAACAACACAGGAATATGAATGTATTTGTTGATGTTCAAGGGAAATATCTTCCCACCGCAGTATTTCTAACGGGAATTGTAGCTATGAAGGTTAAAGACCACTAAAATAATCCTAAACTATAAATATAAATAACAAATAAGATAATAAATCATTTCTCTATATATGTTGGGTTGGACTTTTTTAATATATTGAAATAATGCATTTAAAGGTTTGACTCTTATTCAGGTTAAGGGGTGGACTATTTTCAAAATATCTTTTTTTTATGCATGTTTCTCCCAATATTTATTTATGCTCATGTAGTTGTATTTTCACTAATACTCCCTCCTCATAGATTACAAATTAAATTTAGTCGTTGATAAAATTTGCGTTGCAATATTATTAGTATTTTTTTAGCGTTGCTTCTTACTACCCGTTCGGGCTATGCGCCTATGTACTAATCATGCTAATGTGTTAGTGATAAGGAAGGTTTAATTTAGAGGAAGTTCACCAGAATTAACGTGGAGGGTGGAAATTAAACCATTTAAGAAATCAATTCTCAGTGCTCCCGACTGGGTACGAACCCCAATCTCCCAGTCTTCAGCAGTCTAGTCCAACACAAGAGTAGCGCGTAATATCTTAGACCTTGTGGCTACTGAAGCAGGTATTATTATTATTATTATTATTATTATTATTATTATTATTATTATTATTATTATTATTATTAACTATGATAACTATAGTATAGTAATAAAAAAAATTCAAAATGATGAATTAATAATTGGCGAATTTTCAGAAAGGAAGCTAGATTCTGTGTCTATTTTAGTAATAACTTACTGTACATGTTAGTTTGTAAGCCATGATCTGATGTAATAAAAAGTGTTCAGAAAGTAAAACTTACACAACATAGATGCAATTCTACTTTTTTTAAATTTGATTATGAGCATGTGCAGTTAAATAATGATTATAGTTGAGTTGGCAGGTGACCAATTTAACGATGGCGCCAACAGATCAGTCATGTGTTAAAGAAAAAGTTGAATATAGATACAAAACGGTGAAACCTAAGGCTGGTTACACACCAATGAGTCCCTAGTCGAGACGAGTCTGACTCACCAATTGAGACAAGTACATGTATTTGATAGCACGATGTAGGACCAATACCTTTCACACCGGCGAGTCGAGTCACCCCGAGTCTAGCCGAGTCTAGGCGAGTCAAGAGTCCATGATGCGGCAGATTACAGATTTCGTCAGTCCAGCCGAGTTAAGTATAATATTTCCACATGCTTTCCAAGGCTAACAGCATTAACACTGAATACCTCAATGTTCTCGTTCAAGAGAATCCTTCGATTTACAACCCGTTCCATCCCGAACATCGGGATAGAAATGCAGATTCCGCTATTTAGAAACAAATGTGGAAAACTACCAAAGGTGTATCGTTTCACATTAAGTGGGTAAATCCATATTAAGTGACGTCTTTCTAGACATCTACGCCGGCACCTCCCTACAATCATATTTATAGAAACTGCTATGACTGCATCCATATTGCACGAGCTCTTTGATCAAACTAGTGGAGTCAATGACTCGACTCACTAGTGTGAAAGGCCTTGACTCTAGGGTCAGATTGGACTCGACTCGAAACTTGTTGGTGTGCAACCAGCCTTAAGGTATTTGAACTCCAAAAATTACATGAATAAAGGGGGCTTATAGTATTCTAGATGAAAAGAGACGATTACAGAATATTTAAATATACTTATTCCCCTTCTGAGCCATATGCGTGTATTTACGCTAATTCGGTATGGATGAAGAAGATATAACTTAGAGTAAATGTATTAGCATTTGCGTTGAGAGATAAAGAGAGAGCAGGAAACAATTAGAGAAAACCATCTTCATTTCAACCGGATAAGTTTCGAGCTTGGGCCACTTTCTCACTAGCAAACCAGACAAGCTAAGCTTTAGATTTAGCCCACGTGACTACAAATATTTATTAGTTTTTACTACATTTTTCAAGATAGTTAAAACTATTATTTAAATAATTGTTAGGTCAATATCTCCTAAAACTTAAATTTGTCTGATTTTCCCATGTAAGGATTTATATTTATATACAACTATAGGATCATTACATTTTTTTTTAACAAATCACTTTAAAATGTCACACAATTGTGCTTTATAACAAAGTTTAGGAGAAGAAAGAAAATTAAATTGTTAATAAATTACCACACGCAACAGTGTACATGAAGTAAATAGCGTCGATCCTGTCTTGTATAGTTGGTCAGTGACGATGAACATCGGGGTTCGAGTCCTGATTGGTGTTTTTTCTTTAATATTTTCCTACTCTTCCTCCATACAAATGAGGCCACACTTCTTCTAGTTTATGTCAGCCACATCCATACCATATTAGTGTAAAATATGCTATAGTATACATTAGTAAGATGTCATCCGCATTGGTAGCCACATGGTCTTTGTTGTTACCTTCGTGGTAAACTGACCTGCTGACAACGGGAAGATCAGGGTTTGAATCTCAGCTGGGTGTACTGAGGGTGGTTTTCCCTAAATAGTTTTCCACTTTACCTTCACGTAAATTTGGGTACAATTTATCTAAATTCAACTTTCCTCATTTCTAACACATAACATAGTTATTAATATGCGTACAGCCCAAATGGGTAGTAAGACGCAGTGCTAAAAGAAAGTAAGAAGTGGATAGCAAAAATATATTTAGATGTGTGGTAAGTGACGAGGCAGGATAAAACAAAGTTAAAAATGGGCCAAATTAATGCACACACATGAAATAACAAATTATTCTTCGGAATAATATAAATATAATCTAAGTCACTCACTTCCACAAAATATATTCGCATCCAATTAAATATTGCGAGTGGTTCGCCACTTTTCAACATAAGGTTAATTTTTCGCTCTTAACAGGTTCACCAGCTGATCACACTTACGACACTCAAAACCGTTTCCCGCGACACTTTGACGGCCCGCGAGTGTCAAACAGAAGCCCGCTGGCGCGCGAGTGCTATGGGGAGGGATACGCCCACAAAACACACGGGAGACACGAAACGTGTGGTGTCTGAAAGGAAAGAAAGACACTGAGACTATCTCTGTCGACATTTCTGATATACGAAACATCTTCCAACTTCTACGATTGGATCTTGTCCAGAAAATAAAATGTGGGGCTAACCAAATATTCAACGAGTTTCAAAGTTAAAACGAACGTATCTCCAACAGTGACCAGGGCACTTTGCCTACTTGGTCTAATGCCCCATACAGGTGGAAGTTAATATAGCGCATCTTACTACTATTACTAGCACCTTGTCTTACTACCCGTTCGGGCTATACGCACTTACGCTAATGTGTAATAGTAGGGTGATTGTGAGATGAAATGGAGGACCTACATTTTAACGTGAGATCCGAACCACGGTGGAGGCCTGGCATTACCCACATTCACAAGTTGTGATTAATACACGTCTTGTCAGAGGTGAAGGAAGGGTTTGGTAATCAGATATTTCTGTACCGGCACCGAGGTTTGAAACCCGGACCCATCTTACTACTCATTTGGGCTATACACATATATACTAACTATGCTAATTTTTTTTTTAGGAATTAGGTTGCGTGGATGGAGAATGGAAAACCATTTAGGAAAAGTACACCTGAACGGGATTCTAACTCTGATATCCTCGTCATCGTCAGTCTAGTTCATTGCAAAAGGCCTTAGATTTAACTTAAAATACAATTTGTTCAGGAATTACATAGACACGTGTAGTTAGAAAAAAAATGACAATTTAGCATCATTTATGTAAAAAATAAAAAAACCAAATCACCTTTTTTCTTTTATAAATTCGCTTACAGAAAAATAATGTACTGTATAATGTCGTCTTTGTTCTTGAAACTTTATATAAAAGACAAATAAACAGAATAGGATTGTTCATTAGTATCAAACTTTCTAAAATGTCTATTTGTTTGCCTTTTTAAAATATACTTTTCAATTTTTTGACAAACTAAAAATTTACTTTTGAGCATGTGAGAATTCGAATTGGGATTTGAGAATCGAAAGAAAGTTTTGGATTCATATTTTAGATTTGAATTCTAGAAATATAGTTTTCGACCCATCTCTAGTATTAGTATATAACAAAATTATTCCGGATTGTTTCAGAATATATTTGATCAAAGTTCTAATGTGTATAATATTGTATATACAAACAATTTTCTAATAATAGTTTTGATTTTTGTTGGCGATATTATCTATTTTCAAAACACCTGCATTGGTGGTCATGTGTATTGAATGAGAAGATCATTTAGCCGGCTTGCCAGTGAGGGGAGGTCCAGGTTCAAATACCAGCCGGTCATAAAAGATTTCACACTATTCCTTCATTCGAATGTGGGTAAATTTCCTCTAAATTGTGAATTCCTCATTCATATTCCAATATGCGTGTAGTCTTGATGGACCCTTAGACTTGGAGTAAAATAAATATTCTCAAAACAATTATTATAAAATTGTACGTTTTAGTGGTCGTAGTAGTTACTTCGTTGGTTATTTCATGATAATTCTCATCATGAATTGAACACAAGTTTATTAACTTAATTAATTAATTACGAAGTCACCTGCTTTGGTGGTGGCATTGTCTAAGACAGGGATGTCCAGGATGAGGCCCAGGAAACGATTTTGTGCATCCCTCCTGTTGGTTATGGCTTTTGATTTCCATCCGCGACAAAGTAAAGCTCTCATCGCCAAACTCAAGCGCAAACCTAGCTTCCTAGGCACGGCTTCAAGTGCATTTAATTGCGTCAACGCTTGAAGTCTTATTTCAATGCGTATGCTCAGTATTGAAAACGTAAGATCTGACCTTCAACTGGAACTGTGCTATTTGCAATTGGACCCTTTTAATACTGGCAGAGTCTAAACAAGGTAAGATTCTTTTAAAATTAATATCAAGAGACCACTATCCGAAATTGAGGGACGTTGGACTTAAGTTCTTAAATGGTCTGGATCACGTATCTTTGGAGGATCACTTTTTCTACGATGACATTCATAAAGTATATATATAGATGTTCATTTGTTCATTATCTAATAAATCACTTTCATAAATTATTATTGAGATTGGCAACTACAAGCACCGATATTGATATAGATACTTTAGTAAATGAAAACGAACAAACGTAGAGCTAAAATTAAAACTAAATAATAATCATAAATTTAAAAACAATTGTATCTTATCTAATGTTTCAATAAGAACTTTAGTAAGCAACATGACTACTCTACTACGAAATTTTAGAAGTGCTTGTTAAACTTAACAGCTGGACTCTCCACATATTTTATATTGGAATTGTATTCATAATTCTGGTAGCGACCCTCGGATGGATCCTTTTTAATGTGCCCTTCAGATTACCTACAGTTGGACATCCCTGACTTAAGACATCACACTCGTGTTAGACTAAACTGTGGATGACAGGGAGATCGGAGTTCGAATGTCGATTGGGTGTATTGAGGGGGGAGGGTGGTTACAGAAGGATTTTCCACTCTCCCTCCACGCAAGTGCTGGTAAACTTTTCTCAATTCAATCTTCCTAATCCCTACCTCATTAACGTAATTGGCACATATACTTTTAGACTGAAGGTGACCTGGCGGTCTAGGGGATAAGGTGTCAGACTTCTGTGCTGGCGGCTGAGGTTCGATCCCCGGTCTCGGGAAAGATATATCTGATAACCAATCCCTTCCTTCACCTCTGACAAGACATCTTGTTAATGTGAGGAATGCCAGGCCTCCACCGTGGTTCGGATTCCACGTTAAACTGTAGGTCCTTCATTTCATCTCACAATCACCCTATCATTACACATTAGCGTAAGTGCGTATAACCCGAACGGGTAGTAAGACGCGGTGCTAATAATAATAATAATATTAATAATTAACGTAATTGGCACATATACTTTTCGACTGAACAGCTAGTAAGAAGGGGTGCTAAAAAAAAGTTACTAAATCCTCCCTCGTATAAGGGGCATCACAATTTACTGACTTACCGATGACGGTAAGTTAGGCACGTACATTGGAAGGATGTATTTAGGGTGGTTTTTAAGAGACCATCTCACCACCCGGACTACACCTAACTTTTGTAATGTAATACAGCTCAAACCAAACGTTGCAATGTGTTGTGGTATTCCGTATTATACTTTAGGAAACGTTGGAAATGATAACAAAGAATTTATGTTACCATATCTTTTTTAAAAACAACAAAATCTAGAAATGCTTATTTTAATATGAATAATAACTTAAATGATCCCAATTTAACTATTGCCAAGTGAAAAATGAAGGAAATAATATTCTAATGAGAATTATGGTTCTAGCGTAATTATGATTATAGTATTCTGGTCAACCGGACGTGAGATGGACTTTTAATATGTAAATTTCCTATCCTCCACCAACACAAGTGCAGGTGATTTTCCCTTAAACTACCCTCCTCAAAGATGTATTAACTATGATGTTGAGTGAATTATATATTTTTTTTTATTTTAATAATTAATAAAAGGGTAGGAATTAAAGTTGTAATCAATATTAATCAATTTTAACCATAGCTATTTTGGTGAGTTCAGAACAAATGCAAGGTTCAAATAATCTGGTTTGTTCTACGAGGAGGTTGGATTTCGAGTCCCAACCGTGTACATTAAAGATCTTTTTCCCTTAAATGGTATGCTTTTCTACTCAAATGTTGGTAGTCCAGATGATTATAAAAACCTGACCTGCTTTAGTGACCACATGGTCTGACTCACTAGACTGCCAATAATAGGGAAATCAGATTTCAATTCCCGCTCAAGTTGGGTGAACTGATGGTGTTTTTTACTGAATTGTTTTCCACTCTCCATCTACATAAATGTGGGTACACTTCCTTCCTCATTCTAATCTTATTTGCGTAGTTAGTATGTATGCGTATAACCTGAATAAATAATAAGACGTGGTTCTAAAAAAAAGGAAGAAAAACATGATGTAGAAAGAGCCATGGATATAAGCTTGTTAGTCAAAACACTCGAGCCAAGAGTATATAAAGATTCCATTCGACACAAGCAGCTCATAAGAAACGAAAGAGAAAATGGAAACCTAAATACTCATCTTTATCGCTAATCTTTTCCTCAACTTGAAAGTGAGTTGTTATTTTGGGTGCTAAAATAATAAAAGTGTCGTCTATAGGGGTGTACAGGAAAGCTGTAAAATATATCCATGTTAAAGTTTCGCTTTGACTTTACAACTCACGTTTTATTTGCATCTTCGAAAATGATTTGAAGAAAACTGAAAAACTTCGATAGATATCAAATGGCACAAAAGGTCCTAGCCAAATCAGCAACATTTATATAATTGGGTAGTATTTAAAATTATTAAAATAATTTTGTTAGTAATATTTCTTAGGTACAGAATTAAGTTTTAGTGGTGTTATTACTCAAAAAGACTTCCAGACGTATAACTGATTTAGCTGGGTGTCTAACAAGTTTTATCGACTCGCACCGGAGGTTTAGTGGAATTAAATGTCAGGCTCAGATAATCTTGTTTGTTAGTGATGGAGAAGTTGTGGTCTGAATCCCATCCGTGTGTACTGAGGGTGGATTTGCCTTTGTATTCACAATCTCCCTTTCCTCCAAAACTCCACCATTGTCTTCTCAATCCATTGGTGTAAGTCAACGTGTATAGCTCGGATGGATATTTATAGGTGGTGTATTTTTTTAAACATATTATATCCTAAAGTATTCGCCGTACAAATAGCTTCAAATCACATTAAGCCATCAAATTATTTAGAGTTAAAGTGTGGACATAGATATTATTTTTGTTTTTCCATCTTTAAATTTAAAATAGTGAAAATAAACAAAAGGTTGTTAAAACTAAATAATTAAAGTAATATTTTGGTTAATTAATGAAGATCAATATGTCCACGCTGATGAAAAATGCTGAGTGCTTTTACAACGCGCCTTACAGTCCTTCCGATCTACCAACATATTTACGAGAAGGCCTACAATGATTTACTAGAGATTATCGTGATGATGAGGAGGAAAATGTACCAACACTTAAGTGGAGAGAGAGTGGAGAACAATTTATTTAAAAAAATATATCTACACGATTCTGATTCTAGCCTTGACCTTCCCCATCACCGGCAATCCTGTCGGAGAGTGACTCTTTAGACCGTATGACCACCGATGTGAGTTTTATATAAAGATGGATTACTAAACATAAGAAAAATAACTGTCCAATAATTTAATAAAAATATAAAGTCACTAAGCAATATAGTAAACTTCAATTTTGAGTCTCGAAAGTCAGTGTGTTCAAACACTAATATTAGTTGATAATTAAATTATGACAGTAATTAACTTATTACATGTTAGTTCATTATAACATGTTCAAGTATTACGTAAGGACATTTATGGACAGGTTTAGCCCCTTTTTCCCTTTTGTAAGCTAAATAAGTAAAAGACAGACTCCCCACTCCCCTTCCTCCTCCCTCCACCATCCGAAGTCTGGCTTACGTTATATTTGTTGACTTTTTTCCTAATTTTTTAACAAGAACACAGATTATTTTAATGTGATTTATAAATGGCTTGTAATTATTAACGTTGAGGTGTAAATTAATGTTGAGAGATAATTAACAATAAATACTGTTTTAAACTTAATTTAAATTTTCTGAATCAAACAGGCAAAAGTTAAAAAAAAAATGTAACTTAATTTAAATTATAAAAAAGTTTTATTAGTGAATACCTGAACTAATATAGTTATTAAAAAAGCTCTAAACTACTTTTAAACTGATGACTAATGTTCTTGAATCTATGTTAAAACACTTTTAATTATTATGTGTCCATTTAGGGTGGCTGGGTCATTGTGCCATTCTTGTTCATCTCTCTCTGTCTTTGGTAGCATTGCCCTTTTCCCTTTGTCAGCAAAAAAAGTGATCCTCAAACCCCATACCCTCCTAATGTATTTACGTAATACTTTTAAGTACTTTAAGTCTTAATGTTTGTAGTTAGGCTTTTTTTTTACGTGGGATTGCTGCGACCAAAAACATTTCAGTATTGTTTGAAACTGACTTAAACATCACCATGTGTATAATCTAACTTAACCTAACCTAGTCTACAAATCCTAACATGTGGGGGATCGAGCCTTGTCTGGACGCAAACTCACTATCGAATATTTATAGGCCGCAAGACCCACTAGCCACAAATGCCACAACCACAAGCCCTATACCACCATTATAATATGACAATCCCAGTGATAATTTTGATCACGCCCTACGATATCCAATAGGTGACCTTTGATCATGATTGTACTTGGCAATAGCACAACGTTTTATTATTATATTATTCCTGGATAGCTCCGTGGTAGAGAACTGGCGTACTAAACTAAAGATTCTGGGTTCGATTCCCGTGTCCAGGTATCATTTTAAAATTTTCAGCATATTATATAATATGTTTAAAGCAAAGAAAAATCAGCTAACAGCTCGACCAATCAAGTCTTCATGAATTTGTAAATATATTAACCTAAACTAAGGGTCTCGGGCTTGATTTCCATAGTAGCCAAACATTTATTTTTGGTGAAATGGAGACATCAACTTTCACAGTTATGAATAAACGGTCAATAAAATGGTTGTTGTCTATTCTAGAATTAAGTTAGTTTATAAGGCATGTGCTGCTTAGGCCCGGATTAAGGCATGTGCCAAAAGTGTCATGTATAGCCCCGAGGTTAGGGGCTCCCACCCAATCCATCAATAAATCACTTTGACTTGTCATATTTATTTTGTGGTAATATTGTATTTCAATATTTTCTTATTATTATGATTTTTCCTAAAATGTATCCAAAACTAAACACAAAATTCTCTAATATATTCCCTGTCTGTCCATTAATTGAACTAGATATGTGCCACTAGGGGTGCTGGTAGCCTGGTATTACGTGGAGACCGACAGTCCATGCTTATAAATTAACACCCGCCTCTGTGGCATAGTTGGCTAAAGCGCTTGTCATGTTGAAGCTCGACTGCTGAAAACGGGGAGATCGAGGTTCGAATCTCGGTCGGGTGAACTGGGGGTGGCTTTTCCTAAATGGTTTTCCACTCTCCCTCCACGCAAATGCGGGTTCACTTCCTCTAATTCAACCTTCCCAAGTCCTAATCCATTAGAGTAATTAGTACTTAAAGCGTATAACCCGAACGGGTAGTAAGACGCGGTGCTAAATATTATTATTATTATAAATTAACGCAACCTTTGCTTTTGGCAAGCCGGAAGTACTACATAGCTGCAAACGGTACCGTTGACTTTTGACATAAAATAAACATTGATTTTCTCAGAAATCCTGCGTTTTTTACGAAGTGGTCCGTTATTTTAAAATATGTTCCACGTCAAAATGAAGGTGAAAGGTATCAATGTGTCTATATGGGATAAAAACATTAGGTTTTAAGTTTAATAGAACATAAAAAAATAAAAGATGAACTTAGTAAATTTTAAGGACGTTTCACACAATATGTCACAGTTTTGTTATCAAATTAAATGGTAAACCACAGATATAACTTTCCTCAAACAAATAGTCATTTTGACAGGTTCACAAAATAAAATTGTAGGATGATTTAGTATTGTTTGAGAAGTTTTGAAGCTTGAGAACAAATATACCCATTAAAAATATCGCAATTCAAGACTATTTTCCTTCAAGTAGGCAGCACTTTTAACACAGGTTTTGATGAATTAATTTAAACAGTGCTTAAATGTCAAATTTCATAATTCCACAAACTGATACCACCATTTATACTTATCTTCCTTTCTCATTTATCAAAAATTTAGCAAATCGGAGAGTATAATAATATAAAAAGCTTATAAATAAAATTTATTTTTATTAATATTTTGAACGTTTCTCAGGATATTGATAGTCCAGAAAAAAAATACTTTGATTTTGGACGATGAAAAAGTTTAGAAAATTCAAACATTATGCGGCCAATTATAATAACATTTTACTATATTCTTGGTGTTATTTTAGAGGTATTGATAATATCTTACAAAAGTGACAGCTGCAGATAATATGACTTAAATTAAAACTTTTTTTAGTAACGTTAGAAACTACCATATACTGTTCTTCCTACCAAAATCAGGGTATACTTTTAGTAAATTTGTAATTTTCAAGTACTGTACTTCCTATTACGTTCGTACTATTCACACTTCTGTTTCACATAGAATATAGGTCAGGGGCATCTTTGGGTGATTTCTCAGATCATCCGTCCTCTCGCATAGTGAAGAGTAGGTTTATAACAGTGGTATTCAACCTGGGGTAGGCCTACATAAATATATCCTAGGAGTTAGGCCCAATTTATCATATAATAGCTTGAATACAAATAATGGATAAACTAGCTAAGCTACTATAGTTGTTAATTATTAAGGACATAACCATATCTAAGTGTAATATTATTTAAATTGAAAAATAACACCTGCACACAGGAATCCAACCAGAGACCTTTAGCTTAGCATGCCAATGATCTAACCACTGAGCTATCCAGGAATCGTCCCTTGTCAGGGACAATTTTTAACTCATATTTTAAGGCAGAATCTGTGATGGACGTGTGTAAATCGTCAGCTACAAATGTGTGATCAATTAAGATCATGAGCTATCAGATAACGCGGCCAAGATTTTCACAGACTCTGACTTAAAATGTTGGTGAAGAATGGTTCTGAGCACGGGACGATTCCTGGATAGCTCAGTGGTTAGAGCGTTGGTGTGAAAAGCCAAAGGTCCTGGGTTCCATCCTCGTGTCTAGGTATTATTTTTCAATTTAAATAATACTATCTATAGATGCTTAAATAATTTCATTATAAGCACTTAATACTCAGGGTCGGATTTAGGGCCAGCCACAAGAGACCCTGGCGTAAGGACATGTGATCTAGTACCAGTTTTAATTTAGAGGTAGAGTATAGAATATGTACAACTTTCATTATGCACCAACAACTCTAGGAGTAAACAGTTGAAAACAAATTATATCTGGGGGTGAGGAAACAAAAAAGTTTGAATAAACTTCTCTATAGTACTGAGAGTAGGCAGTTCCAGCTGTGAGTAGTTGAATTCTGCTCCAGTGCTGACACTTCGTCTGGTAGCTAAGGTAGGATTATGGTGTGGGGGAGGGGGGGGAATGTTTAGAAAAAAAGCAGGTAATTGTTTTTATTTCTGTCAACGTTAATAATATTGTAATATATTATATGTATCTACTATTTGATTTCTATTGATACTAATCCATCAAAAGTAACAGCTGTTGATCACATGTCTTAAATATGAAAATAATAAGTTGTAGGGGTGTAACAAGTAATGAGAAAAAATCATTACGCATAAGTTTTGACCTGACCCCATCAAAAATAAAGACCACACTCCATCCCTGGGTGGGAGTGTTTTTTGTTTCTTTCACTGATCATTTCCAAACAAATACAGGTATATTTTCCTTAAATTATATCCTCATTCTTACCCAAGAATCGTAAGGGTGTGGATAGCTTGAACGGGTAGTAAGACTCTGTGGAAAAAAAAGGACAATAACTTTTTTTTTAATGCAACTCATCGGATATTGGTAAAAGGAATATCTTTCTCAGTTTTTCAAATTTGAATAATAAGCTGAATCAGTGATTCAAATAACACAACCAAATACAATCAATTAATTATATAAATGAGCACTTAATAAAATCACTTGTTTAAGTGCTTCCCAGAGCCACAAGAGGGCAGTTGACAAATGCGACGCGAAGTCGTGGTAGGAATTTGGTCGATGTCCAAAAACGATCAAAGGGGAGGATTAAAAATACCAACACTACACTCCCCAACAATTTTGTTTTAGTTTCCTTAACCTCCCCACTCCCCGCAATACACATTTCCCAACCCAATGTGACCTTGAAAAAGTGACGAAACCCTGGTTCTTCTAACCTCTAAAAATAACTCAAAACATATTTTTAATATGAGACGCATAAAGTATACTATACGTATTTATAAAAAGTGGGGTTAATGTCACCGACTTTAATTTATGGAGCTATTTCAGTGAAGACATAATATAGTTTAAAAAAAGTGTAATTTATTTGGACAGCATAAGCTAGACGTGAATGTTTAAAGATATTATTAAAAACTATAAACACCATTTACAAAAAGACCTTTGTTCATATTTGTCAGCAGGAACTATTTATAATAGTACATCCTTGAAGCGATGGTGATGATAAGGTAGAGAACAAGGCCAGGAAAGATGATAGAACCGGATGGAGTAGTTTTGAAAGAAGCAAAGAGTGTGAAATATCTGGGTAGTTTGATTGAGGTAAAAGGGGCTGCAGGGAGAGGTATTCTACACGTGTGTAAGAGACCTACTATGGAAAAGAGAAGGGACCTTAAACTTTAGTGCTGTGTAGAGCATATTTCATACCCATAATAACGTATGCACCGGAAAATTAGTATTTGAATAAAAGAGAAACAATGAAAATGGAGGCCATGGGAATGAAGTTTTGAGGAGTATACTAGCTGTCACAATAGGATATAGGGCTAGGAATGAGGATATAAGGTCTAGAGTTGGGGTATAGAGGTACATGAGATAGTTGAGGAAGATAGAATGAGATGGTATGAACACGTAATGAGGATGGAAGGGGAGAGGATTCCGAGAAAATTAATGGATATGAAGTATGTAGGGGAGAGACCACGAGGATGACCAAGGAAGAGATTGGAGGGACAGATAGCAGTAAGTATTCAAGTGAGAGGAGGAGAGTGGAAGAGAGTGCAGGTGGAAGATTGGTGGAAGGACAGAGAAAGATGGAGGCCTTTTACTAAACAGACCATGCCACAGGTTGGAAACGTTCATTATTATGATATCCTTGCTTTGTTTTTCCGTTATGCAAGTCTTATAGCCCCTCTGTTCTATCTTCTTATTAACACAAAGGCGATATGGAGGTAAAATGTATAATGTAGAGGAAAAGCATCCAAATTTGTATGGTATAAGAGTAGGAAACATTCTAGGAATAAAAGCATATTAGTACACCCAGCCTGGATTTAAACCCCAACATACCTGTCCTCGGCAAACCAGTTTAAACGAGATGAGCCCATTTGTACAAGTGCCCACAGCAACGGGTACTTGACGTAGGGATTTATTTAAATATTTTCTAATTTGTACTGTCCTTCCGTATCTTTTGTTGGTGACCTGGTGGTCTAGGGTTAAGGGGTCAGACTTCTGTGCTGGGGGTCCATGGTTCAATCCTAGGTCCCGACACAGATTTATCTAATTACCAAACCCTTCCTTCACCTCTGACAAGAAGTGTATTAGTCACAACTTGTGAATGTGGGGAATGCCAGGCCTCCACTGTGGTTCGGATTCCACGTTAAACTGTAGGTCCTCCATTTCATCTCACAATCACCCTACCATTACACATTAGCGTAAGTGCGTATAACCTGAACGGTTAGTAAGACGCGGTGCTAATAATAATAATAATAATAATAATAATAATAATAATTTTTGTTGATCACAGCGTCTTACTAACCAGACAAGTTAAAATCATGTATGGCCATTAATCTAATAGGGTAGGGATTAGGAAGGAAGTATCTTAGAGGTAGTCTACCCCATTGGAATGTAAGGAGCGTTTAGTTTAGTTTATTTAGACATAGTTTAAATAAAAACATTTAGTACTACAATCAGTCAAATATAATTTAGGTAAACAACAAAACAGTTCTTAAAATAATAACCTTAACAAATATATTCAACTAAGTGAAAAGGGACAGGGTAAACCATTTAGTTAAAACTATCGTCTTCTTAACGTACAATATTATTAGCTGTTTATTAAAGTAGAGGCCATTGCCCACCTTGCCAAAAGACGGCAGGGGAGGGGTTACAATCTATTTCTACTTGCATGAATTTATATATACTAGTTTTTTTAAATTTAAATCTTTCTTCGCACTTAAATTAAAGCGTCTAAGGATTCGTAAGCACGCCCACATGTTACATGTGGCTTATAACGATTCACAAATATTTGAGGTGGTTGAACTTTCCTATTTGAATTCTATTTTCTAAAACTTATAATCTTACACATATTTTATAAAATGAAAATTTCAATATATTATTATATAATATTTAAGATAAATTATATAATATACTAAATATAGAATTTATTTTAATATACATAAAGCTTAGATATACAGGATGAGTAGTAATTCATGGATACCGATAGTCGAAAACACTCTTTGCGAAAAAAACTTAAGAGTTTTTAATAAATGTATATTTTAAGATAAAAGTGAGAAATATTTTGTGTGGTACGCTGTACCATTTATCTCTATGTTTATTATCCTCTCAACTACATAACTAATAATGCCTTTTATCATTACCATCATTGTTTAAAATTTGTATTCAAAGTCATTTTATTCGTAATTGTATTCGAGACAATTTGAGTTTCTTACGAATCTCAAATCTCTCTAATACCAAGGTATTCAGGGACTCTCTAATTTTTTTACTAAGACTAAGATTCCAGAATATGCAGTCCAAAAAAAATTAATAAAATAAATGTTGAAAAATGATATTTGCTACGATGATCGAAATAAAATGTTCTGGCTCATATCGATGAAAGCCACTTCTGGAACCAAAACGTGTAGTTTAGAATATTACCAAATGTTTTTCTTTGCCCAAAAACAATTAGAGCAGGATCTACCTTTGCTCTATCAGGGATCGCCAGAATCTTAAACCAAAATTCTGTCTTGAGTCTCATTACAACAGAAATATTTAACAGTGGATGAATGAAGGTTTCACCCTTATGGATTTGCCTCAGTTCATTGACTAAATTTTGTAATCACAAAATATATCAATACATTTTCAGCTCTGATTTATTTTAATTGTTTATTTTATTTTTCTTAGAGTATAATAATCTTCTCAGGTGCAAAGACAGTTTTGAAAATCTTAAATCTAAAAGATTAATATCCACTTTATTACACTGTATTATATTTTAAAAGGTTAACTCATCTATCAAAGTATGTTTTTAGCGTGTACTTTACAATGCATTAGTCAATTATATGAATACTTACCAAAGAAGGTGATTACGTGGCAAAAGGTGTCAGGCTTGCAATATAATGTATTAGAAGCCAGATTAAGTATGCTGAGGAGGTTATCTAAGTTTTGATTTATCAATTTGATTTTTAAGTTTCTCCACACTAATTTGGATACATTCAATCTAAATACCTTCATTATTTCTACCTAAAAGATGCAGATATTAATTAAATGTTGATTTACAGGCTTTAAATTATAATATAAACCCTTAAAAACTCAAACTAAATCCACTACAACACAATTATAGCATCAGTCATTTCACTGCTGAGGTTTTTTTGAAAATTGACTCAAATTATAGAGATGCAGTTAGGATCAAACCAAGGTCACTTAGAAGGGTGTTTAATTTCCTATACGGTTGGGTGACACACACGACATATACAGGAATTAAAATATTCATATATGCCTGTAAATGCTCTTACTTATCTAAGAGTGTATGCTACCACCACCAATGATTAAGCTTTCAATATACTGGGTTTCCAGGTGACAGGGAAATCAAGGTTTGATCCTCTTCCGGGTTCATTAGGGGTGGTGGAGTAGCACAAGTAGTTTTTCAACGTGGTTCTATCATCCTCTTAACACATTGATGCAGATACACTTTACGGAAACCACCTCATTCGTCCCAACCTCTTTTAATGAGCCGTTAATTAACTTGGCGTTGATCTTTTTTTGTTTGTTTTCTGCGTCCTACTACCTGTCCATAAAATCCGCAAATTTTTACTAAAGGGCTAGGGATAAAAGTAGAGCAGTGTTGCCAATGTGTTTGTATTAATAAATTACCCATGTCTTCCAAAGGGAATCACTATTCTACCAAACACTTTAGACCAGTGGCACTTAAACTGTGGTCCACGGTGTCAGCTTGTCTGCAGACGGTACCACAAAAAGAAAAACAATATTAAGTGAAAGAGATAAAGACTACAAGATTGGGTAGGCTACGTCCGTTAAGGTGAGGGTGTAGGAGACGCAAGAAAAAGCAAATGTTTTTCCAGTTTTTATGGCAGAACATTTTATTTTATGATAAATAATATATTGCTCCAGTACAAACATAAAATTTAATTTTCTTTACATGGTGAACTCAAAATTTCTTTACTATCTTGCAAGAGTGTCGTGGAATTTAATGACAACTCTTTCTAGTCTTTGAAAAAGTTTCTCATCTAATGCAGCTACGCTAATAATAGATATTGAACCGCTGTTGAGGTCATCATGTGAAGAAAATTAAAATATATGTTTGTACTGGAGCGATATTTTGTTTATTTTAGACAAAATAAGTTTTGCCATAATAACTGTAAAAACACTGGTCTTTTCTCGCGTCCCCTTCCATCCCACCTCAAGTCCACAATACTTTGTACCACAAGTAGTATTACATGGGAAATGTGGGTAAGAAACAAAGCCAAATAAAAATGCTATCCTTTACTGCCCCATTAATAGAATTTCCTGCTTTGTTGAGAGGACAGACGGGTGGTATAAACATATGTGTGACCTGCATATACATCAAACGCTTATAAAATGGTCCGCTACTAGGAACATTTTGTGTAGCATTCTTTTATTCAGTAGATTCGTCATAAAAATTGATTGTAGATAATTTGTATCATTGCTGTTTAGAACAAGATGATTTGACCTTGATGGGGAAATATGTGCAGCCATTACCCAACTCATTACTTTAGATTTGGCAGTAAAGGGGGTTGGAAGGGCGATTAGATTCGTTCGAATCATCAAAGTTTGCTTTTTATTCAATTCAAGGGCCTACTATTTGAACGTGGTAATAAAATGTCCCAAATGCACAAATATCCTTAGTTCATAGTGAAATTCCCTGTGTTTTCCGTGATTTGTCAAGACACAAAAACTACCTTGTATTTTCCCATTACTCCATGTTTTATAGGCACGTGGTAGCCTTGACAGACTTAATAATGCACTGTACCTGACATTTACCCTGAAAGGTAGCAGCCTTATCTTAATGGACTACACTTTTACTTCCATTACTGTTTCCAGCCTATGGCCTGGGTCAGTTTTTTGGTAAGGTCATATATTTTCCACTGCCAGTTTTCTTTATCTGTCGTAGCTTCATATTACTTATAATCTATCTTAAGACTAGGACAGGCAAAACATCCAGTCCCCAGCCGTTAATTTATCAATGTGAAAGCGTAAACCCATATTTTATCAATGATCAATTTTTCGACCCTGCCAGGAATTGAACCCAGGACCCCTAGCTCAGTAGGCAGACACGCTACCGACAGTAATGGACTATAGTGGGCCTACTTTATCAGCAATACCATAGTCGAATAATCCAAGGTAAGCTACCTTTCAGGGTAAACGAAGGGTACCTTCATTTGTAAGAAAGTATATTCAGCCGGGATTCAAACCCCAACTGTCCGTCCCCTGTGAATCAGGCTGTACAAGGTTTTCATATTAACCCTCACGTCCATTGGTATTGGTTTTAAAGTAATAATTTAAAAAAATACGTAAATATGCTAGATTAGTCCTAAACACAAGCCCACACATTTCCTCATTCCAACCATGTTAAATAAATACACTTTAATTTAATCTTTGCAGTAGTTTTATTATGCTCATTTAAAATGCTCCACGGGAATTACTTACATTAATTTGTTTGGCCAAGATTATTTAAATCTTATGGGCTTCACTTTGGATTACCATTTTACGAGAAAGTGTTTGACTACTTCAAATATTGAGCTTAATTCCTTTAGAGGTTAGTCTCCGAAAGCACCTTTCTTCAAGATGATGTTGGAGTAAAGGGCGGTCTCACTGAAACAAATATATAACATACTTTTATTAGTACAATAATCATTATAAAATGCATGAGACCCCAGGTTCTCTAAAGAAGATAAAGTTAGTATGCAGTAATAAAATGTTAAGGATGATATTTCATTAAATAATTTATTAATATCCATCGGTAGTAAGATGTTCTAAATTTTAAATTAAACCTGATTTTCTGATGACGGAAGGTTCGGGGATCAAATCCCATCTGGAGTATAATTGAGATTAAATAAACCCGAAATTGCATGAAGGTAGAGTTGGAAACAATTTAAGAAAGAAAAAACATCTACAACATGCCCACCCAAGATTTTAGCCCTGAACTACCTGTGACTATAAAACTAGAATATAATTCTATGTTTAGTCTGCGCACCAAACAATGTTTTTTTTTCTATAAGATTTATCACGTTTCCTCCACATAAATGAAGACACATTTCCTATGTTTTCTACCTTCCTTATACCTACCCTATTGGTGTAAATATACGGATATCCTGGGTGGTTAGTAAGACGCAAAGCACTATCATATTAAACATCTATATTATATACACACGTGTAAATATGTATTATATATATATATATACTATACGCATCCATTATTTATTTATAGTAGGCCTATAGTAAATATATAATTATATAAATTATGGATGTGTTTTTTTGACTTGCTGGTAATAGTTAGCCAAAGTCAATGAGATTTCAATGAGCGTATGCATACAAGCCTCTTAAAACAATATATTCCATGCCCTAAAAGTGATTACTTATTTATTCTGTGGAATCAGGAACATTCACAAAAAATGCCCCACCTATACCTTTCTCGACCAGTCCACCCTATAACAAGGTTCCAGTTTCTTCCATTAGGGATGCATGTCCTGCCCACCATAATTTACGAGATTTGACTACTCTATTACCTCCTCCACTATCCATTACCTTTATTCCTTTTTGGACCAAAAAATTTATATGTACTTGATTTTCGAACAACCTGAATTTCTTCTAGTCATGTAAGGTAAGAGACCATGTTCACCAAGCAAGAGCTATAGCACCGATTCGCTTCCTAAGAGAGTTCTGCCGAAACATATCATAGCAGTAGGCATTTGGTATTACTACCATCCTAAGAGTTACGTGTTAAATTTATCCCAATAATTAATTTTGAAAATAGGTTTGTACCCTTTAAGTAAATGGCAAATTAAAGCCTCCTGTTGTTGTTTTTTTACTGTCACAGCATATTTCAACCCATCCAGGTCTTAGCCATTTATGATAATTTCTCCAGTGGGGTAAGGATAGTTAAGAAAGCATTTAAGAGTTAATCTACCAAAATTCTCATGGAAGGAGAATGGGAAACCATTAAGGAAAAACCACTCTAAGTAGAACTAACCAGGATTCAAACCCCTATCTCTTCGTCATCATCAGGCCAGTCTAAGACTTGAGGGACGCCTTAGAGACCATTTGACCATTGAAGTGGGTCCTGTATTGTAATCTCTGTTTGAAGTTAATTTTGATACCACACCTGAAGCAATATTATAGGCACTAAACCGTGCATATATATATTTTTTTTAGGAAAGAGGGCTGACCATTTAACATAAGTTATATAATTGACCAGTCACATTTTGTGATTGAGACTGTAAAAATTAACAAATTAAAAATCTTCTACTCTAGCCAAATTGAGGTATTAAAAGGGTTTATGGGACAGTTTTTTGACAGAATTTATTGCCTACATGTTTTTTTAGAATTCATATGTGTGTACATAGTTTTTGCCATAAAAACAAACTAAAATTTAAGGCAAACATTGTTGGTTTTAAACACAAGTGTGATAGTATAAGATCAAACTAGTTCGTAAATAGTATGCTGATAGATTACAATCATATACTTAGAAATGAAATTTAAAAATACCCCAAGCTAAAATGATAAAAAAAAATGATAGCAGCCAAAGGTTATTAATTAATTAAATTGTTCACAAACAAATAAGTCACCCACTTTGGTGACCACATGGTCTAAGGCATTACTCTCGCAATACGCTAGACTGGAAATGACAAGAATATCATGGTTCTATCCCAGTCGGGTGTACTGATAGTGTTTTTTACTAAATGATTTCCCATGCTCTCTTTCTCTCCACGCAAATGCGGGTGCACTTCATTTACATTATATATTCCTCATACCCAGCTTATTAGCGTAATTAGTACATAAGCGTAGGCCCATCACCTGAACTTCATCAAAATTCGGTGCTAAAAATTAATTAGCTAATTCAATTGTTTTGAAAAATACACAATAGTCAAGGTACTTCATAGTCCATCCCAATGGAAATACATAAATGATAAATTAGGAGTATAGTGGATCCTGGTTAATCTAGAGTTTATGTATCTGCATTTGCGGGAATAATAGGGGCAAAACCCTCAGGTAAAATGCATCCAGTACACCCAGCCGGAATTTGAACTACCAACTATGACTGTCAAATAAGACCATGTGAGGCTGATCCCTTTTTCCACGTGCCCACTGGTACAGATCTACTGTACCAACCATTGAAATTCAAGGATAATTTTAAGAAAAAACTAGAGGTGATTAGATCGCTTCAAAACGTTCAGCCAGCTTTAGGCTTTTATTAGGTGTTGAACATCTTCAGGTCATCGCATTGCTATTAAATTCCTCATTTATAAACTACATCATTGATGTAGTGTTAAGAAATTGATCTCATACCAGTCCTGGTGGGCACCAGTTCCAAATGTAAAGCTGAATTTTGTCAGTTTTTCAGTGATTAAAAGGTATGGGCTTGAATATTAAATAGTTATGCAGAAGGTGGTATATCCTAAAGGATTTCTCACTCTCCCTCCACACAATTTCTGGTTTTTACCTCTTAATTATACTTTCCTCATCTCTAATAAATTAAAGTATTTAATATACATGCGTGCAAGAAAAATGGTTCAAACTAGGTGGTCTTTGGGTAAAGGGCTGCTTCCAGACCCGATGTTTGTGGGTTCAAATCTAGCCAAGGTAGACGGATATATTTTCTTGGGTGATAAAATTCTGTAGCACAGCTTCCTTTGAAAGGAGGGGAAGTAGATCCGTCAGTCCCATGTCAATTTTGGCATGTAAAAAAAATTGGAAGATGTGTGAAAATACCTTTCCCGGCAAAATTGTGAGACCTTTTTACGCTCTTTCATAGAGATTCGGTGTGGATGGTAAAGGGGAACCACCACACTTCCTGAACTCTCCTATTTCATGGGATTTATACCAGATGATGCAGGTGACACTAACAAGGGTAAGCTACAAGTGTACGCCCAACTTAGGATGGACAGAAATCATATCAAACCAACTATAAAGTTGTTGACTTAAGAAGAAGATTAACCAAAATGGGTATGGAAGTGTGCCGAAAAAGAAAAGGCTGCACAATAGTTCAAATGTGAGCCTTTAGTTAGAAACAGTTGATTAGGTGCAAGGTGATATACGTTTCTTATTGCAGAGTGAAGATTATGGCCTCATATGATCAAACGGTCCCACGTAGAATTTAACTGTTAACATAATTGGTTGCGTATATCCCAAACTGGTGATAAGAATTGACAGTGTTCTATATAATTGGTATCGATCAAATCACACAATTTTTTTTGTTTTTATTAAATTCAAAACCATATTTATCTCAATTTATTACTGTAATACTGATACATATTTTCCTTAGCTTTAAACTAAAATAGTAGTGAATTTTCTACTATTAAATGAAAATTAGAAAATTACCAAATATATAATTCACCCAATGTTTAGCCTATATACAACATTAGCCTCATGTGCAGAAGTCATATTTCAGTTGACCACTTCCTTTTTTCTATACATCGTACCCATATTATTTGAGAAGCCGTCATTAACTACGCCACGTGACACTTTGCACCAAGATATTTTTTATTAATACGCATGGTTTGTAAAAAAAATTGTATGGAACTCCACTCGGATTTTCTCACTCTATTGTTTAGAAATAGAAATATTTACTCAAAGCTCGTAATAAATGTGAAACGAGATAATATACACTAGCAAACCCAAGCATAAATTGCACTATACTTATGTAAAACCTATTTTGGGACCCCAGTTTCAAATTTTATATTTTTTTAAAGAATTAATATCTTCATTTTATGTTTGGACCAATAAAAAAGATCAATATTGGGTCTTCAAGGGTCAACAATTCGTATTAAAATTTCCACTTTCACTTAAAATTTTCGACATTTTATTAGGTGTTGAACATCTTAAAATTATAGCATTTCTACTAAATTGCCCATTTATAAATTTTGACCTATAAAAAATGTAAATATTGACTATTGAGACTAAAATACAGATAGATCATTGTTGTACAAACATTTTTCCTAAGGGTTTTAAGAAAAAATAACATAGACTTTATGAGGGACTTACTTATATTTAATTACTCTATGGCAATGGAGAATTATTGAGTTAAAAAAGTAGTATTTCTTTACATCTAAAGCTCACAATATCGTATTAATATATTTGCCAATATCTCAGAAACTGTTGGTTTTATAAAAATATATATCATATAAAAGTTTTTAATTTCCAATAGTTCTACAATTTTGCAATGATAAGTTATTTAGTATCTCAAATAGTTGCGGAGATACGGAAATTTCACTTCTGTAAAGTACTCTGAAATTCATTTTCACGGGAAAATTAAAATATCCAGTTTGTTTATAATCTTAATCAACGCCATTATACGATCAATATTTTCTCTTTTCACGCTTCATTAAACTACTCTTAATTTTAAGTTTAAACAGACACACAAACAGACGATATTGAAAAGACCACTTTTTAGGGTTCGGGGGGTCATGAGACGTCGACACCCATCACCATTTCAGGTTAGATCTTTTTTACGATCGCAATACTTTACCTTTAGTGTTCGAAAAGTTTATATATATATATATATATATATAATTTCGTATAGGTTGAAAGTTATTGGTTTTATAAAAATATGTTTCAAATAAAAGACTTGTATTATAAATAGAGCTACATATTTACACTGATAAGTAATTTCATATCCCAAATAGTATTGGAGATATGATTAAAAAAGAAGAGAATTTATGCATCTGACCGGAGACCTTAAAGTCATTTTGCCGAAATATTGAGAATACCCATTTTGTTTGGAATATGAATAAATGCTCAAAGATTAAATTTAATCTAAACGGTTAAAGCCGATTTTGAGAAAATCGATTTTTTTCTCTTTTTGCCCTCCAGTAAACTACCCTTAATTTTAGGGTTGGATATTAAATTTCAAAAACATATCGGGGAAAACCTATTAAAACCCTAGATACCAAGTTTTAGCCCAATCGGTAAAATAGTTTAGGCTCTAGTCGGAGATACAGAAAGACAGACAGACGGAAATTCAAAAACAACATTTTTTTTTTTATTCGTGGGGTCATGAAACGAAGAGACTCATCAAAATCTCGATTTCTATTTTTTTGACGATCACAATACTTTTTCTACCTGTAAGATGTCGAGAAAGTAAAAATGCTAATGCATGCCTCTATTCCGCCTAGTTTTGTCGCTGGGAGAAATAGTTCAACCAATGAGCTGCCTCGAATTCATCAAGATCGCGTCGATTATGTGGGCAGGGGTTTAAGGGGTGGGGCGTGGTCAAAACTACTTGTTTATATCTAAAAAAAACACTCCAATTTGTTATTGCAGATGGTTTATAATGAGGGCACAAAATGGCTGACCTGAGGACTTTCTGTGCAAGGTGGGAAGAAGCAATGCGTCATCGTCTGTCGCAGGCAAGTCGTCAAATTAAAGTGGATAATATAAGGAGTACAGAAACAGAAACAGAAAATAATAAAAACAAGTGACCTGCACTAGTAGTCGCATGGTTTAAGCAGGGTTCTGCCTATATAGTTCCTTGTATTTTCAATATTTTCCAAATGGTATCCATTTGTTTCCATACATTTGTTTATGTTAATATGCCTATAAAGAAATTTGCTTGTGTTTAATTTATTTATTTTTTTCCAATAAAAGTTCACTGGTCAAGTAATAGGTTAAGAGTATTTAGAACAAAATGGTTTGAGCGTAAAACCAATTTTTTCTAGGATGAAAGGAGCCTCAAAGGTATAATATTTACAAAGCATTTTTGAAACTCTAGTTTTATAAAGGACATATTATGGAGGAAAGCCACTTACAACCTTTTTTGGGGGGTTAATACAGTATATGTTGATTAAAACTTGAAATTTAGTTACCAAAATTTGAGAATTATAGTCTTTTTCTCGTTTTTTACTTCGTTTTACTGGCTTTCCTGGTTTTCCAGGTGCGTCGCAAACCTGATGAGGTTTCAGTCTTGCAATATACTGAATTGACAATGGCAATGAAATTCAAAGTTTGAATTTCAGCTGGGTGTACTGGGGAGTTATTTTCCATTCATGGTTTGTCAGTGTTATTTTTCTATCTATTCTTCATGCCAATGCGGGTTCACTTACTCTAATAAACATGTCTCATCCCCTCCCTCCCCCCCTTGGATTGATTCGTCAATACTACTTAGGTTGAACGCATAAATATACAACTTAATAATTATGACTTCACACTTTTTTCCGGAAAGCAGGTGCAGAACAAAAGCGTAATCACATGATGAACTATAAACAAAACACAAGTTTTAGCCCAATCAGCGTGACCCTCTTTTCTTTAGCTGAACTAGTTTCAGCTTGGGCCGCTCTGCTCGAGAGCTTGTGATTGGCAGAACCAACCAAATTTCAAATCTAACTGACTCAAATAAGGGCGCATGCACTTCAAAGCTAAATACTAGCACATATTAGTTTATTGGCATGAGTATATTTGAAAATAGCTTGATAAATTCAAAGTATTTATATTGATTTAGTGAGCTATGTCGTGACAAGCAACTAACATTTGAAAACAGCCATCGTGACCATAAGTAATAATATCTGTTTGCCTACTATATAATGAAACCAGTTGCTAGTTAGGTATTTAAAGTTTGTGTTGCAAAGCATCTTGGGTCAACACACACGTCTGCTAACGGGGAAATTTCTCCACCACTCAAGAAGATTCTGCTCTATAATTTTGGGACGTGTGAATCAAGGTTATCTCTAAGGTGCGTTTTATTACAATTCAATTATTCATTGAAGTTACATTTATTGCTCAAATTAGGTTCTTAATCTTAAGTTCACCGTCCCAGTTTAAGTTGATTGTGATTAATATGTTTGGTAGAATAATTCTGGGCGTCACTATCGCAATAGACTGGACAGTCAAAGACTGGGATATCGGGGTTCGAATCTCATTTAGGTATAATGAGGGTGGTTTTTCCTAGATAGTTTTTCACTCTTCTTCCACATAAATTCGTTTAAATTTCCTCTATTTTATTTCAGCGCTGAGTCTTACTATTTGTTCAGGTTGTACTCATATGTGCTAAATAGGCTAGTAAGTTTGGGATGAGGAAGGTTGAATTTAGAGATAGTGTATCCTCATTTGCGTAGAGGTAGAGTGTAAAACCATTTAGGAAAAACCACCCTTAGTACACCCAACCAAGATTAGAACCCCAATATCCCTTTCATTGACAGTCTAGTCCAACCCGAGAGTGACGCCTTAAACCCTGTATCCACCGATGCAGTCATATCTTAATTATTATTCCTCGTCTCTAATCCATTTATGTAACTATCATAGGCCAGTATAGCCTGAACGATTAATATGACACGGTAATAAAATATGTTTTTAAGTTTAAGTTAATAATTTAAACGTAAAATATTCAAATGATAATTATTTTATATATATATATATATATAAACAATAATTATATATATACTCCTTTATTATTTCGTTCGTGGATTTTACTGAGATTTTGATTAATTTTTTTAGCACCGCGTTTTACTACTCGTTCGGGTTACATGCTTAAGTGCTAATTTCGCTAATGGTTTTAGGAACTAGTAAGGTTATATTGAGAGGAATTGTACCCATTTTTTCATAGAGGAAAAGTGTAAAATCAATTAGGAAAATCCACCTTCATTACACTCGACCGAGATTCGAACCTCTATCTGCCCATTTTCAGCAGCATATTATTTTGCGGGAATAGTGCGTTAGACCATGCGGCCACTGAAGCGGGTTTTTTCTTTTTCTTTCAAATGTAACAGGGTATTACTGCCTGTTCAAAATACACGCATAAGTATGGTAGGTAATATAGAGTTACAACTTATATTGTGTATCCGAATTTGAGTGGAGGGAGAGTGAAAAACCAGTTAGGAATATCCACCCAATCAGTACACTCTACCAGCTCTACGGGATTCGAGCCCTTATCTCACTGTCAACGTCAGTCTAGTCTCAGGGCGGGAAGTCGCATCGTAAATTGCCACAAGTGGCGAATTTCCCGTAAAAGTGTGGCAAATTTGATCTCACCAGAAATCACAGTAAAATAATCATTTCCAGGCGGTGTGTGTTGGTTGTAACTTGATATTTATTCCATATCATTGGAAGCATTCCACTTTCTGATTGAGTCATTGACGCATCATTTCCACCCAATACTCCCCTCCATTCATTTATTCAACACGTCCTTTCATATCTGCCGTCAGACAAAAGGATCGTCAAATTTTACATTAAATTGTCTTTCATTTTCAATTTGATTAATTTTTATAATTTTCTTCAGAGGCGGTTGTAGATGAATAGTTAAAATGTATACGTTTGAATACACTTGTTCGGTGTATTCTAAACGGGTTTTGTTTTCATTAACTTGAGGTATTAACGTGCACTTTCTAAACTGACTGATTATATTAGCACACAGCTTATAAACTAACTTAAATCTAGAACAGACACAACACCCAGTCCCCTGCCTTTAATTTATCACGGTGAGGGCGGACACCCACATTTCACCAATGATACAATTTTAGGCCATGCCAGGAATCAAATCCGAGACCCTTATCTAACTATACACACACGCTACTGACTGAGATAAGGTGTTGTACTTTATATGTTCGATTGAGCAACATTATTTCTCAAATTTTACATAGTGTGGTAAATGTCAGCTCACATTTTTCACACCTATGGCTACATTAAAAAATCGGTTGCCCGTATACGTTCTAGTCTATTGTGAGACTGTCACTTTAGACCATTCGACCACCAAAGTGGGTTTTACAGAAATTGAATAATTTTTTATTCTTCCATTGTAAAAATAAAATATTATCTATCATAAATGGAGCAATCTGATGAACTTGCGATTGCCGTGTGTCGGTCTGGAAATTACAAAGCACCGGCTTAGCCGACAAGGTGACTTAAGTAGCTCTCTAGGTGGCTTTAATTGGGTCCGCCGCGACGGTGAAAGGCTCACCCCCAAGGCCACACACACGGACGACCCTATTTAACAAAACAAACATGCACGCGAGATCACGCACAGATACCACTTAGAGACACATATTACCATCACGGAGAAACAGGGAAAAAAACTATCAACATAATATGTTCTGTAAATTGAAATTGAGATATTATAGAAATACACAAACACAACAAAAAAAATCGTTGAAAAGACGTGGGATCCGTCATAAATACTTCCTAGGGGCAATTACCGCAAAGATTTATGTGTTTTGTAACGTGGTAAAAAAAACTTTTTATTAAGGACGAATGAAAACAAGTAATATTGTTGAGAGAAAGGAAGCGAGTATTTAACGTGCATTTCCTGAACACAGATTAAGTTCATTAAGCTGTAAAGATTAAACTACATGTGGCAAAACCCCCCTTTGCAACCGGTTGAGATTCAAACCTCAATATTTCCATCCACTGTTAATCTATTACATTGTGAGCCTGACGCTTTGGCCCGCGTGACCATTTGGTGCGGGTATAAGGAGTAAAACAAAATATTTTAAAGGGAGAAGAATGAGCTGCGTAGTAATGAGGGACTGCAGCCCCATTTTTTTTCTGTGTGTGAAGCGTGGCCTACAAATCTCCCGGGCTATCCACATATTTACATATGACGGGACGAGATGGTTAAATATAGACCAAATCCCCCCAAATTTATTTGCGTGTAGAGACACTGAGAAATCATCTAGTAAAAACATTCTTAATACATTCAAGTATTCAAGCCTCAACCTTACTGTTATCAGCAAACCATACCCGATGAGTTTGACGCCTTAGTACACGTGTCCACTAGTGTGTTGAGGAGTGGTATTAACGTGGAGAGATTATATATAAACCCTAATAATTATTGTGGGCTAGAAAATTATTAACCTTGTCAATAGCGACTGAACTATGTTGACCGCTACAACAAATTCAATCCTTAAAGCTACAATATTTTCCACAGACGCATATACTTCTCTACCACACACTAAAAAATACTATTTATGGAATGAGAGTTTAATATTCATCCCCATGGCATTTTACTATGCATCCATGGAACGTCTTTTAAGGCGTCGGTGGAGCGTCAGACTATGTGTACGCTGGGCCTCTTAATAGACTTCCAAGTAACGTATTGAGGTGGGATTCAAGGTACGCAAAAACTGTTCAGTGTTTTTGCAGTTCTTATAACAATATTTTTTTGGTCACTACAAATTAAATGTATATCCCCAGTAAAAACATATAGTTGGATTTTCTTCACACAGTTAAATAAATATTTATTAAATATCTATCAATGGTGTCCTGGAATTTATTGAGAACTATTTTTTTCTGCTTTAAAAAAAAGTTTGTCATCTAATTCTCATATGCTCATGACATATATTCAACAACTGTTGATATAACTATGCGAAGAAAATAAAACCCTATGTTTTTACTAAAAAAATATTTTATCTATTTGGGCTAAAAAATGTTTTGATATAAAAACTGCTAAAACACTATCCTTTACTCGCGTTCCCTACA
>CABFVX010000768.1:134830-152012 GCA_902151425.1 Timema shepardi
ACTCGCGTTCCCTACACCCTACTCCCCTTAATAAGCATCTATGGAGCGTCTTTTAAGTCATTCATTAAGCGCCTCATTAGTCACTGACGGAGAGTTTTTATAAGCGTCCCTAGAGCGTCTTAATATTTGTCAATGGAACGTATTAATGACGTCGAAGGAACGTCTTAACAGGCATTTGGGGAGCGTCTTAATAGGTACCCATGGAGAGGCGCAGCGTCTCACTAGATGTTTACTGAGTCTATTAATAATCACATATGGAGCGTCTTAATAAGCATTCCTTAGGCGTCTATAGAGCATAATAATAAACGTCCCAGTAGTAACTCTTACCCGGTTTGGACGATGGCGTAAGCTCTCTTAGCCCTCTCATAGAAGGCAAAACGCTCCACGACGTCAAAGTTCCCCTTGCCAGCCTCGTGCTTCTCAATGATCTTCTGGTAGTCGTTCCATATCGTCACTTTCACCCCTTTGGCCTTGTCAGAAGGGGTGGGGTCCATCACAGCCACCTTAAAACCACCAACACTCTCACACAGATAAACAATAATTCAAAAAATGACAACACTTACAGGAAATGCACCTACATCGGTAGACACACTGACTAAACGTTTAGCTCACTCGTCTTTTGCATGTAAAGGAGAGGCTTGGGTCTAAATTTTCTGTCGGATGTACTTTATGTACTTAAGATTTGTTTTCCTAAATGTGGTTCCCAGTCATGTTAAAAATGAAAACATCTGGATGGATATTAAGGTGCACTTAGCAACAACTATCAAACTTACATGTTAATAGAAGTTGAACACCACGTTTATTTCGAAAAACAAACGTGTGATACATTTAAGTAAAAATTAAAATGAGTAATAGTTGAATTTGTTTCTGTTTGGAAAATAATTGAAAGATTTTTTTTTTACTAAAACTACCAATCTTAAAAAGTGAATTCCACACCAGTACTCATAAGGCTGCTACGCCACTGAAAATAAAATAATAGGTACATAGTACTTACAAGTCAGATAGATGGACACTGACATAATCAGAAATGATATAAGATGTGGTTTGAGCTTTAAATATAGTCAGAGTAAAGTATAAAAAAATATACAATGGTATACAATGGTAAATAAATGCTGAACTAATAATTAATTGGACATTACAATGACTTATTTCCATTACTAGCTTTCTACTCTGGTTAAAATGGTGGTTTAACCTACTGGTTCTGACATGACCATGGTAAGCTCAGCCGAAACAAACTAAGAATCCAAGTTGTACCATGTGGTACCTAGTTGTAATTGTTCTCAGTTTTCATCTACAGTTCACTTTTCATCAATGTTTAAAATTAGATGTTTATTACGAATATATTCTTGATATATCTAATAAATAAAATATTTAGATATTATTTTTATTTAAAAATAGTTATTAGCTTATTTAACTTAAAATTTATTTTTTTAACGCTAAAATACTTTTTGTGGGACCTTTGCGCCCAAAGTTACCCTAGGCCATGGTAAAACTATTTTGAACTTCAAATGTGAGAAAAATTCAACTAACTG
Organism: Timema shepardi; assembly: GCA_902151425.1. Classification (NCBI taxonomy): domain Eukaryota; kingdom Metazoa; phylum Arthropoda; class Insecta; order Phasmatodea; family Timematidae; genus Timema; species Timema shepardi. The sequence continues at coordinate 136,363 of CABFVX010000768.1, forward strand.
GGCTGGGGAAGGGATTAGAAACCCGAACTTGTTTAGTCAATGTCAGCCGATGTACTGAACATGATAATCTAACTCCTCAAAACAATTGGACACTGATTATGGTCTATATTTTCTTTCCTATACAACTATCATCTACTTTACATAAATATTAAGGTGTAAACAATCAACATAAATGTTAAGTTTAAGAAAATTTTCCAATTTCCAAGTTTAGCAAAAAAAATGCAACTTTTAAAACAACTTATCCAATTTAAAGAATAAATGGTTATTTAGATAGAAAAAAGTTTTATTATTACTTTCAATAAAAAATTGCATCAAAACATATCAAATTAGGACTTTCAACATCCGACTGCCACCATTTTAATTGTTTCTCCTTGTAAAATCCTAAGATAATCATAGCAATCACAAAACTACTATGGCAATTAATAAATTAAAATAAATCAAATCTTTGGAAAAAGTGTTACCCAGTACACAAACTGAGAGCACGAACGAACGCAATCCATTGACAACGAAATCTTTACCTAAGCACGATCATAATATAAGTTAGATGAAGTAATAAACATTGTCACTGAAACATGTTGGATAAAAAGACTATTTTATTTTAACTGTTATATCGTTGCTAGATAAACGCTAATTTATTCCTCAATCCTTAGCTATGTTTTCTAAATACTAACGGATGGATGATCTTCAGTTTATTCATTCATTAACTCTTAGATTTTTTAATCTGCCTTTACAAAGTTAATGTTTTCGACTATGTCGAGAAAGCTTTAATATATTGGTTTAAGAAATAATTATACCCCCTTCATTTTCCAGCACATGATTTTTTAATTACAAACTTTCAAGCCTTTATTGTTATTTGGGGTTGTCCTGTCACTAAATTAGCAAATAATTATTTGTTCTGTGCTGAAAATTATATTTTATCATAGATTTGAAGAGATGTCTGGTTACGCCTCCTTTCCCCTTTGCACATCCCACATTCCATTCTAGATATTTCAAAATTTATTTGGTTATATTTTATTGGTCTTTTATCTGCTAAATTTTAACTTGTAGCTACATTTAAAATAGTGTTCTATTTTAGTTATATACATGATAAACTCTTCCATTTCCTGGCTCTCAATTTGGAGATTCCATATATTCAAACGTTATTTGGTTATCTGGGAAGGTCTATTACTTATATGACAAACTTCAATTGTTTACCTCCCATATCTCCCTTTTCCCCAAAAAAATGTTTTTTTACAATAGTTTGAGAAATTTTGAATAGGCACAAACTCCCCAATTCTCACTCCTTAATTTAGAAATTTCAGAATTTTTAAACTTTTATAGCTGTATTATATACTCCTCCCTGACATGAAAATCTCCTACCACTGTTGGAAGTAGTTTGTTCTTATAGTTTTGTATGTTTTAAACTCATCATTTTACCATTGCCCTTTTATAAATATAAACTATATAAAAATTAGGTTATTTAAAGTAATGCCTCTAGATCATTAAAAAAAATTAATTTTATACCTAACCTGTTTTATTTTTTAATTTATTCATCAACTTCCAGCCCTCTCCACTCCCACTCCTCTATTTCCTGGATTCATTATTTGGAGTGATACATTTAACTGCTTGCCAAATTTAAGTCTTACACCACTGATAAGTAATTTTATTTATAAGTTTTGGACTATTTAAATGTACCCCTACTCCCATTTATTTAACTTCCACTTATAAATATGACATTTTAAGATTTATTTGGTTATTGAAGTTGCAAATCTACCTCCCTGCTAAATTCACATTTTCTAAAAAACTTAAAAATGTATACCCTCTCTCTCCCCTTAGTGCCTCGAATCCTAATTTAAAAATTTTATAAGGTATATTTATTTGGAGTGATATCTTTACTTGTTTGCCGTATTTCAGTGTCCTATGACACGGAAAATAGTTTCTTTTATTTTTTATCCCCCCCTTTTTTTCACCATAATTTAAAAAAATTAGACTTATTTACTTATCTGGATTTTTCTCTTTACCAGTCTGTCAATTTTTTTTTATTCATCTCAAATTTCCTAAATAACTATAATCCCTCTCCTCCCATTTATTAGAGTTCCATTTATTGTTCTATACAACACAGATAAGTAGCTAATATATTAGTCTTGTAAATGTTACTCATACCCCCTGCCAATATTTTAAACTCCCGCTTAAAAATTTCAAATTTTAAGAAGATTTGTTCTCTATGTGGTTACTTTGAACTGCCTGCTAAATTTAAAATTCTATAACAAACACTTAATTTTTTTTTTATATCCCACTTCCCTATTTTCTGAGTTGCCATTTAAAATTTAAAATGTTCTAATTCTTATGATTATTTGGAGTGGTGCCTTTAATTTCTTTCTGAATTTCAATTTTCTGCCACTTTAGAAGTAGCTGTTTCTATTAGTTTTAGAAATTTTAAACCTCTACCTCCCTAGCCATTTTATTTTTCTACCTCCCATTTAGACATAAATTTTAAGAGTTATTTTGTTATATGTAGTTAACCTTTTTCCTGACAACAATTATATTTTTTATCAGACCTAATTTTTTTTTCGTTTGCTTATACACTCCTCTACTATTTCTTGGGGTTCAATATAAAGTTTAGATTTTCATACTTTCATATTATTATTATTATTATTATTATTATTATTATCATCGCGTCTTACTACCCGTTCGGGTTATACGCACTTACGCTAATGTGTAATAGTAGGGTGATTGTGAGATGAAATGGAGGACTTACAGTTTAACGTGGGATCCGAACCATGGTGGAGGCCTGGCATTCCACATTTTCACAAGTTGTGGTTACTACATGTCTTGTCAGAGGTAAAGGATGGGTTTGGTAATCCGATAAATCTGTGCCAGGACCGAGGATTGAACCCCGGACCCCAGCACAGAAGTCTGACACCTTTCCCCTAGACCACCAGGTCACTTTTTATATTATTATTATTATTATCATTTGGTGTGGTTTCTTTTGACTACGTGCCAAATTTAAATATTCTACAACATTGATAAGTAATTAGCTAGTTTCGGAAGTTTTTAGCCCCCCACCATCTTCCTTTATATACAGCTCATTCATAGAAACTAATTATTTATATATTTATTAGGTTATCTTATCTAGAGTCGTTTCTCTACCTGTCTGCTAAATTTTAATGTTCTACCTCACTTTAAAAAAAACTTCGGATTTTAGACTCCCCTCTCCATTTCTTGGAGCCCCATTTTGAAATCTCCCATTTTCAAATTTGTATGGTTACCTGAAGTAATCCCTTTATATTCCTGTCAAATATCAGATTTCTTTTGATGATCACCTATACAAGTGTTTAAGCCTGTCCTCGACAGGAAGCTTGTGTTCATTTGAAATAATAAAATAGCCTCATTATTCATTTAAGATTACTATAAAGAAATTAAATAATAGAATAATATAGAGACACCGAGCTATGCTACCAGACGTTGTTTATTTTCATTATTATGTCACTTCTGTACAGGAAATAGTTCATCCTTTGATATATAGAATATTTGATAGCATCAAGATGGATCTCCTTTAAGATAATCTTTATTTGGTGTGGTTTTAATTTTTTAGGTTTTTTCATCTACCTTTACAAAATTTGAAACTGAATACCATATCAAAAGTTTTTGTTTTTATTAGTTTAGTAGTTTTGAGGGCCCCCAACTTTTCATCCATTTCTCAGACCCCTATTTTTCGATATTCTAAACTTTCTAGTTTATTTTATATGGAATGGTTCATTACCTATTTGCCAAACTTAAATTTTCTTCCGCATTGAAAGAACAGTTTTTGAGAGATTTCCAATTCCTACCTCTTCCTCCAATCCATTTCAGTTCCCAAATTCCCCATTATGAAATGTGATGACTTACTTGGTTATATATTATCGTTTTTCAAAGTTCCTTCCTAAATTAAATTTCGAACCACACTCAAAATAACGTTTTACATTAGTTGTACTAATTTCTAGCGCTTACATTTCCTGTTTTACAAATTTGAAACTCTAGATATAATAATTTCAGCTAACCGGGCAGATGTATTTACTTACATGCCAAATTTCAATTTTCTTTTTCATACAAAAGTTATTTTTCTATTGTCTTAGAAAATTTTGAGACATCATTTCTTGGAATAAATTTTGAAATTTCAAATTTCAAGGATTTTTAAATTACTAATCATTAGGGATGTTTGTCCAAACAATTTTCGATTATTTAAATTTTCTACTACACTTATAAACACGTTTTATATTAGTTTTTGAAATTCTTATCTCTCCTTCAACCCAGATATTAGTTTAAAAAATTAAAAATCTTTCATACTCTTAAAGCTATTTCCAAAATTTATTATTTATAGCATACTAAAAGGTGTTTATTTCTATAATTTTGTAAATTTCTTATCTATCCCCATTTTGTAGTTTCAAACTTTAATAATGTTGCGATATTTATGTGGCCTCTTTACCATTTCACCGACAAATAGTTAATAGTTTTAATTTGGTAAGTTTACATCTATAACCATTTCTACTACCCTCTTTTTGAATTTTAAATATTCAACTTCTTCTGGTTATTTGGGTTTGACACTTTATATTTAATAAAATATTTCAATTTTCTTATGTACAATGCCACTGACCTTTATTTTTTCAGTTTGTGAAATTTTGACGGAAACTTCTATCCAATATAGGGTCCTTCATTTTTAAATTCAATAATTTTCTGAACTAGATTACAGTTTGATGGGTGGGTCTTACACCTTTCCAGCAAATTTAAATATTATACAACTCTGATAAATAGTTTATTCTTTTAGTTTTGGCAATTTTCAAACCACTCAACCCCCACCACTTCCCTACCCTTACCCCTCATTTCACCACTACCCACCTATAAAAATAAAATTGTGAACAGTAATTTTGTTATTTTTAGTATTCCCTCTACATTCCTGGAAAATTTAGTTTTCTACTTTCCCTAAAAGGTTTTTATAATTATATGCCTCGCCTTCCCTCTCTTATCATCGATTTGGGTATCATTTGAGTGTTACTTGATTCGAATTTTGAAAAACCAATGACGTAATCTTGTTTACCGGCCTGAAAACACCCAGATTCAAAAACTCTTGAATATTAAAAAGAGAAATAACCATTTTAAAAATTTACTTAGAGTCAGCTGACTAGAATTTCAAAATAAATTACATCAAAGTTGTATTTATCTTTGTTAGAAATCCCTTGAAATAGAATTTTGGCTCAATCGGACAAACTTGATTTTTAACCCAGAAAGTAAGCTTGGTGAATATTTGTATTCCCCAGATTCAACTCCTTTTCAAATTTTTCAGATTTAGGATTTTTCACACCTATCTAGGAAACTCCATGCCGAATTTCAAACTTCTATCTCACCGGGAAGTATGAAAAAAACTTATGGAGAGAAAAATAGATACATGGCTTTGATATTATATATTATATTGTGTCTGAAAATTATTTACACTCAGATCCCGTATTATCCGGTCTTTACGTGATCTGGCACGGAGTGCCGTAGCTTTAGGTAGGATAATCACGACTATATATATTAATTCATTACTTATACCACCATCCGGTATATAGGATACATATATTTACACTAATCGTATAAACCGGAGAAGGGTAGAATTTTAAAGAACATTTTGCTGAATTTACGTTAAGAAAGATTTGAAAAAAAAAGAAGGGTAAAACACCTGAGTACACTCACAGGCATTCTTCTAAATAAATTAATTTTAAATGCTCTTGGATTTCCCATTTCCTCTTCACACTAATGCTGGTTCACTTCCTTCAAGCTACTTCTCGTAGCCCTACTCCGTATTAAGTCAGTAATAGCCATGGTACCCGATTCAGTGGCCATATGGTCCAAGGCGTTATACTCGCAATTGAATATACTGCCGATGACGGGAAGATCGGGGCTCAAATCCCAGTCGGGTGTACTGAGGTTTTTTTCCCCTGAATGATTACTCTCCCTCCACATAAATGCGGGCACACTTCTTTTATTTAAGCCTTTACTATCTCTACCATACCTGCGTAATTGGTGCATATGCGTATAAGCCTGACCGGGCAGTAAGACGCAGTGCTAGAATAAATACCCTAGGTGTCAAAGGTAGGAGTTTTAAATAATATCAAATCCGTCAAGAATCAGAACATCTTACCGGTTTGTCGACATAGGCATCTAAAGGGAAGAATTTCAAAATGGCTTCCAGGAGATCGGATATGCTGTGGCCGTCCTCTCTTAGCTCGCGGGCCCCAAGAGCTCTGCTCACAGAGCTAACGGGGAAGTTAGCGTCAGCGAGAACTGAAACAATGTAAGAATTTTTTTATACCTGCGTCTTACTAACCTTTCAGCTATACGTATATATGGTAGTTACTCTCATCGGATAGGGATGAGGAAGGAAGTATTTTAGATATAATTTACCTGCATTTTCGTGGAAGGAGAATGAGAAACCATTTAAGATAAACCACCCTCAATAAACCTGACCAGAATTAGAACCTAAATTTCCCAATTATCAACAGACCAGTCAAATATAAAAGTGATGCCTAAGACCATTCGGCCACTGAAGCAGTTTCTGAGACAAAGAGTGAAATCAACAGAGCTGCATGAAATAGAGAGAATTTCTCCAATACCAAAAGTTGAGCTTAAGGTAGGCTGGAAAGAAGCATGAATTAAGTTAAGTGTTTTCGCAACTATTAAAATCAAACAATTGTTTAGCCAAATTAAATCAAAATCTATTAAGTATAAGCTTATAGTTTAATTTTCTACATATGGTGACCTTAACAGCTGTTGAATAAATGTCATGAGCATTTTAGCATTTCATGAGAAACTTTTTAAGTGAAGAGAAAAGGTTATTATTAAATTCCAGGACACCCTTGACAGATATTGAAGAAATTTTGGAGGTCACCAAGTGAAGAAAACTAAACTCTTGTGTTTATACTGGAGCCAATATTTTATTTCGTTTGGCCATAAGCCTTTATTGCTATGGAAATATTTACAAAAATACTGCCCTTAGCTCACATTCCCTATTACCCAAATTTAAGAGCCCATCTTACTCCCATAAATAACACTTGAGCTAAGCCATGATTTTTATAGGAATCCCATTTTCAACCTCAACATTTTATTTAAATTTACATACATTTGGAATTCTAGAAATGTATCTTATTTGATTTAATAATAATTATAAGGTTCACTTAAAAGTTTATTGAAAGCTTCCTATATAAAGTAGACACTTTCTTGTTGATAATTGAATAGTTTCCTTTGTATTTTTCTCTTTTTAGTACTCGTCTTACCAGCCGTTCTGGATTACGTTATTTAAATTAATAGTTAATGGGCTAGTAACGTAAATATAATTTTTCCCCCCACCACTATGGAAACATGAGTTTCCAGTTTTCAAATAATGGGCTTCATATTAAGATCAGAATGTAGGTACGAAATACAACTCGAACTAAGCGTCGTACTGTAGTGCAGTCTTCTGTATTATTCCCTTGATAATAGTTAAATCGAGACTAGTTTGATTATTTTCCAATTTTGAAATAACTTTTTTATCATTTTTCTTAAATATTCTTTTTCAATTTTGTTTTATTTTTAAAATATCCTTAAACTGTTTTACTGGTCTCAATTCTAATGTTTACTAAATCTGAATTAAGAAAAATACACCCCGAAATGACGTCTAGTTCGAAATAAATAGCTTACCTAAGCTAGGTGCTATCCGCGATGAGACGGACTTTTAAAGGTCCTAACTCAAAAAAAGAGCCAAACATAAATTTAATAATTGAATAACCCGCTTCAATGGCCACATGGTCTGATGCGCTACTCTCACAGTAAACTAGACTAACGATGACGAGGAGATTGAAGTTTGAATCTCGGCCGGGTGTTCTGAGGGTAGTTTACAAAATGGTTTTTTCCGCCATCCCTCCACAAAAATGTTTTTACACTTCCTCTAAATATACCCTCCATAATCTTTAAAACCATTAGCGTAATTAGTACACAAGCATATAACCCGAACAAAAATAAACGAACCAAATGATGCAAATCTAATATTTTTATGTTGCCCACATCCACACCGTTTGCACCCCTCTACCCCCTCTTTCCACCAATTCTTCATGTTTTATTAATTAGCCGGGCTAACCACTTATTTACACTACAGTGTAAGGTAGAATTTAGAGAAAAAATCCTCGCATTTTCTTGAATTTAAATGGGAAAAATATCAAAGTAAAGCCGTTCTCAGGGCATATGGCCAAGATTCGAGCCCCTGATGCCAATCACCGGCAAGCAATACTAGACGAACTTTACTTTTAGTCCACGTGTGAATTGATGCAGGTGACCTCATCCTTAAGGTGAGACAGTAATGGAGGTGAGAAAGGTGAGTATTTTGGCATTTTTTAAAGCAAAACATTTTTATGGACAAAATTTTAAAAAAAAACTTTTTCAGCAGAAAAATTGAGCTTAATTTTCTTCACGTCATGATATAAACAGTTGTTAAGTATATTTTATGAGCATAGTGGCATACGGGATTAGATTAAAAGCTTTATAAACGAAGATAAAAAGCTGTCATTAAGGTCCAGGACACCATTGGCAGATATTCAAGAACTGTTTAGGTCACCATGTGACATTTCCAAATTAAAAGTGATAGGATGTTCTGTTACAAACTAGTCGCTGGATTTACCGATCAAATAATATTTGTACTCTGTACTCACCTTTATTATTATCATTCAACAATAAATTAAGATCCGTTATTATAAATACATAATATTATTATAATGTTATTGTTTTTGCCGTACTACAAATATCAATTCCTGTTCTCGCTATCCAAATACTTGTATGAATAAGGTATGGATGAGGAAGGGAAAATTTAGAAAAAGCGTACATGTATTTTCATAGAGATAGAAAGAGTTGGAAATCATTTGGGAAAATACAGCTCAGCACGCCTTATTGAGATTCGAACCCTGACCTACCAAACCTATAAAACCTATAAAACCAGACAATAATGATGCTTTTATCCGTGTGTACACTAGTGCAAGTAGCTTAACTGTAAATCGATAGTTTTAATTATTTTCATGTAAATCATAAGATTTCATTAACGACATTCTCCATCTGAGACTGAAAGATGGGCTTTTAATTATACTTACCTATTATATGGCACTAGGACACAAAATTTCAATGTAGCATTTATAAAAGAACTGCACATATCCCAATCTTGAACTAGTTCCATCCAGTCAACCTCTATACACACTATCTCTTTTAGGTCAATTTTAATGGTATCCTCCCATTTACTTCTAGATCATCCCGATGATCTCTTCCGATTGGGTTTGCCAGTCAATGATATAAACACGGTTCTAGATTCCTTCAAGCACTGTGCATGTCCTTTCCGCCGTAATCTGAGCACTTTGAATACCCAAACAATGTTTTGTGATGAGTTCAGGGTAATCAACTCATCATTGGGCTACCTCCTCCACTCCTCGGTATCTTCATCACTTTAGTTTAAGATTAACTATGTAGTGAATAAAAATATATCACAGCCTTATTTTTATCATACAGCTTTTGCATAACTATGTTTTAAACATCAATCACATGCTACTCTCACTAATTTAAATAACACTTCGCTTTAACACAATTTCCTTTTCTAAATCTTCAAAAAATAAAACATTTATTCAAATCTAATTGAAAACTGATTAAGGATTAAAATAGATTGAATCGTAGTCACAATATTTGTATATAAGGTAAATTATATTGTTTTACTAAGAGGTGATTAAATAATTGATGTCCGTTTTATTTATATTATTACTTTAAAAAAGGAATGCCAGGCCTCCACCGTGGTTCGGATTCCACGTTAAACTGTAGGTCCTCCATTTCATCTCACAATCACCCTACCATTACACATTAGCGTAAGTGCGTATAACCCTAACGGGTAGTAAGACGTGGTGATAATAATAATAATAATAATAATAATACTTTAAAAAGTTTTTAAAATATTCACTTTTATTCTTGATAGATAAAATGTACAAGAAGATGGACTCATACCTAGCGGTTAGATAAACGAATGTGTGATACGCAAACAATAATAAACGTAGACCATCAATTTATAGTACAAGTCAGCACTGATCGTAATAAACAAATCCAAGCTTGCACTACTCTTATCTCTTAATAAAATAAAAAATCCGAACAAAGATACGATAACCCTTCTTGAATGATGCACCAACTGCTAAAAGTCACAAGTAAATGAGTGTCACATGGACCTGAATCTTGCTTTTATAACCTTCCAACAATGTCTCATCATCCCTTTTCGAGAAGGATATTATAAATATAATGGTACTGAGAATCAGAGGGTCATAAACTAAATAGCAACTTTAAGGAGAAAAAAAGGTTTGGAGAAAAAAAGAAGGAATAAAGGGATTTTCTATATGGGTCCTTTCACAAAGAAAGATTATGTTGGTAATCCCCTTAAGATACCTTTAAAAAAAATTGTGTATAAACAATAATCTTTGTTGATAAATCTAATTAATCACAAGTTAATTCGTTTGTTTTAAGTTAAATATATTCATATAACGATGTTTGGTCGATTGGAAAAAGAAGCGACTACCAAGTTTCAAGAGTAAAGAAGGAAGGCCACATCTAATAATTAAAATGTATATAAAAAAATAGTGTGTCATATTTACCCCCCTTCCATACCTTTTCTCCCCGCTCTCCCATATGACCCCATGGAGCTCTTGAGATTGGCTTCATTAGAAACAGCTCATTAGATGAAATATTCACCTTGTAGTGGAATCTGTTAGTGTTGGAAAGCTAAATAGTGTCGCAATCCGTCTTTAATTCTGTTGAGGTAGCAAATACAACTTCATTGCGTCGTTCATCAACATTCTTGAGTTAGAGAATCATTTTACAGAAAGACCACAACTCAAATTAGGCACCTTTACAGTTCAAAAAATGTTTGAAGGGATATATTAGTTGTTATTTTTATTTTATTTTTTTGTGGTAGACAAGGTCATAAACGAAGATACTGTAAGGAAACTAGAGATCTTATTGGCTGTCCTGTTAAAACCATTAACTACAAAATGGTTCACTAAATTCATAAATTCTGAGAATTTTTTAAAAATTATTTTATCCTAGCTGCAATGTGAGATCATTGTACTTTGCACATTTTTTCATTCTTTGGGTGAAGCAATGAGGACAAAAAAGATTTCATAACGGAATTATCTAGGGGGAAAAAAGAAAGAAATATTTCAAAAGATGGTAAATATATTGAGGAAAAAGTTTAAATTTTTTAAGAAACCAATTATATGAAATATATTTCGTTATAATTAGGTCTTAAAATTCGTTAAATTGATACATACAATATTTTAGTGGAGATAAAATCAAATCAATTTAGACTTGGGAACAAAATCAAATAAAGTGTGTTGAGAAGCAAGACAATAAATTTAATATCAAAACCAAGAATACCATCGGTTTCTTTAAAAATATGATCCCAACTTTCTACAAAACTCTTGATAAACCCGCTTCGGACACCTCACGATCCAAGGCGCTACTCTCGCAGTAGACTAGACCGCCGATTGCGGGGAGATCAAACAAGGTTTGAATCTCGGTCGGGTGTACTAAGGGTGGTTTTCCAAAATAGTTGTACACACTCTCTCTCCACGTAAATGCAGGCACACTTTCTATAAATATAACCTTCAAAGTACTTAAAACCATTAGCGTAATTAGTACTTAAACGTATAACACGAATGGGTAGTAAGACGTAGTGCTAAAAAAACCTCTTGATAAGTTATTATTTAAAACCTCCATCTTTTGAATAATTTTCCCAGAGGTCATTGCATTAAAAGTTTGTATAGTTAAAATGATAATTTTAGTTTCTGAAACCAATAAACAGTGAACAAATATATCAGGATCGCTACAAATACATGATTAACTCAAAAGTGTGACAGAGAAGAGACTTGAATGTCGAAGTTTTGTTGCGGCCCTTTGATCCATTTGAGGAGTTAAAGGTATTTGCATCACAAACACATGGCTAAGTACATTTATTATCAAGACAAGTCCAGATCACAGGTACAAGGGATTGAATATATTAGAGGTAGTTCACAACTGTGGGTCGTGGTCAGAACTTAAAACTCATTTGGTTTGTTTTTCCAAAGATGAGGTCAAGGTTCATATCATGGCCTGGTGTACTCTGGGTGTTTTTTTTAACAAATGGTTTCACCCCTCCCATTCCACACAATTACGGGTACATATCGTTTAATTTATACCTAACTTACACCTACCATATTAGCATAATTAGTGTATAGCCTGAACGGGTAATGAATCGCTGTGAAAAAAACCATTGGGTGTACGTAGAAATAATTTATTAAAGGTGGCCTTTTAACTTTTGCTTCAAGTTAACCTAATTTGAACTTATTATAAATTGTTTTATAAAAAAGATTCAAGGTTTTCATTAGCTGTGCAGTTTTGATTTATTTTAATTAAAGTTTTATCTTTTTTTTTACGCATAAGAGGCAAATAATTGCCACCTAAGGGACATGTAAATTTGATATGTAATTTATATATATATATAATTTAATTTATATATTTTTAAACCGCCCCGGTGGCATAGTTGTCTAACGCGCTTGTCATGTTTAAGCTCGACTGCTGAGGACGGGGAGATCGAGATTCGAATCTCGGTCAGGGGAACTGGGGGTGGTTTTTTCCTGGGTGATTTTTCTGAAAGGTTTTCCACTCTCCCTCCACGCAAATGCGGGTTCACTTCCTCTCCTTCAACCTTCCCAAGTCCCAATCCATTGGAGTAATTAGTACTTAAAGCGTATAACCCGAACGGGTAGTAAGACGCAGTGATAAATAAATAAATAAATAAATATATTTATATAATTATGTTTGAAGGAGTAATCATATTAAGTAGCTCCCTTTATTTCTAAGCTAATTAATCATTTTAAAACCCTACTGGTACAAAAAATGTGATAGTCATATTTAACTACCATAAACGTAAAAAAATATTGAAAACCACTGATATGTGTCATTATTTGGAATAATTATGTGAATGTAAATATTTTATTTGGAAATTTAAAGAAGTTGAACAAACAATTGAGTAATACGTGGTATTATTACAATAAGTCTGTTTGAAAGTTTAAGTACTCACCAAATATTAAAATAGTTTTATTTTAAGTTTCTAACAAACAGTAAACCATATGTGAACATGACTGGATGAAAAAGTAGGTCATAAAAAGTCAGTTTATGTTTCCTACGTAAAATTAAATAATAGTTGTTTATTTAATTAATTATTGGGCACTGTGTCTTTTTACCCGACCAGTCACTATTCATTCAATTACACAAATTGGGTAAGGATGATAAAGGTAAAATCAATAGGAAAAGTACCCTATTTGCGTGTAGTGAGAGTGGTAAATCTTGTAAAAAAAATCTTGGTACACTTGACCGAAATACGACCCTTTAGGAAATTCAAACAAGCCGAGACTGAATTTTTTTTACGTGGTCATTGTTACAGGTATTTTGTCATATTTAACATAATTTTACTCTTTATCAAATTATTCTTTTTAAAGCTGACCTGGCGGTTTAGGGGTAAGGTGTCAGACTTCTATGCTGGCGGCCGGGGTTCAATCCTCGGTCCTGGCAAAGATTTATCTGATATCTCACAATCACCCTACCATTACACATTAGCGTAAGTGCGTATAACCCGAACGGGTAGTAAGACGTGGTGCTAATAATAATATTATTTTATTTAAATTATGTGTATAAATAAAAGCACCCACATAAGCGGATTTACTATATAGGCTCACTAGGCACGGGCCTAGGGGTGGGGCTTCTAGGGGGTGGCACATTTTGGGTAACATTGTTTTTATTTTAATATTTTGTTTTTGATAATTACGTTTATGGCGTGTACATGCCTTATTCTCTTTCGTAGAAATCTTTTCTCGAATATTAACTTACATCCCCTCCCCCTCCCACATCTCTTTCCTACGCAACATCCTAAAACCCTTGGGAAAATGTAGGTGGGAGGCGGGCGGGGTGGGGTGCATATTATAATTGTGCCTAGGGGCGCAAAAAAATGTAATCTGCCACTGAGCACCCATCCCCTTTATATTTTACATTTGCATGAGCTCATTCCCATATTAGCCTGGAGAGGATATTAGAAAACCACTGTATAAAATATTTTATATTTAGCACCACGTCCTCCTCCTACCTGTTAAGGTTATACGCATATATACTAATTACTCTGATGAGTTAGCAATGAGGAAGGTTGAATTTAGAGGAGGTGTACCCGCATTTAAGTTGAGATGTAAGGGGAAAACTATTTGGGAAATACCATTCTTAATACAACGGACCGGGATTCGAGCCACAATCTTTCAGCCATCAGTAGGCTAGTTTGACACTAGAGTGACGCCTCAGACCATGTGGCTACCGAAACGGGTTAAATCGTCTTCATCATTTATGAAATCATTTAGAGTGCACCAGTCCAAAATTCGAGAATCGACTTCCCAGCCATGGGCAATCTAGTCTAATGCAAACCTGATGCTTTGTACCACGTGGCCACCAGTATAGGCAATGAAGATTAAAAAATGGTTTGAAGGTCACTGATTATACGTGTTGTTTCGGGTACTAATAATCTAAAATATTGTTAAAAACCTGTCAAGAGCCTATTTTTAGTTTGAACATCTATTTAATATGCATTGGTAGACACTTACTCATCTCATCGAGTTTGGTTTGATTATGATGGGGAGGTCGGGGTTTGAAAGTGGACTGGGTTTAAATAGTTTTTTACCCTAAATAACTAACTACCCTCTGACCACGCTAATTCACATATATTTTCTCTAAATTCTGCCTTCCCAATTCATACCTTACTAGCGCCAACATATATGTTTATAACACTAACGAGTAGTGAGATGAAGGGAAAAAAATAAAATAAATGTATATGTATTTACTCAATTTGTATGTAAAAACGAACTTGTATGTGTCTTATATTTTATATACATAAATATACACATATAAATGCTTTTCTAACAGGTTAATTTCAAAATATATCTAATTTTATCTCAAATAAACTTCACTAGTGAACAAAAGAAACCATCTCAACTTGTCTGGTTTTCCAATGATAGAATTCGTGGTTGGGATCTGGCCGGGTGTACAGAGGGTGGTTTCTTCTAAAGGTTTTCCCTCTCTCCTCTCATGCAAATGCCTGTATAATTCTTCTAAATTTGAGGCAAAACCCAAATATTTATTATTGAACGAATTGGGCTTTCCCCTCTCACATTTATATATTGATGGCAAGAGAGTTAGAACATGTGTATTATTTAGAGGTAAATAAATTTATTGAATGACCACTAGTATTTAAACCTATTCTAAACCAATCTTCCATCTTCCATACCACACTAACGCAAGCGAAAGCCTCAACTTGACCATTAGATTATTAATATTATTCCAGACTTCTGTGCTGGCGGCCTGGGTTCAATCCTCGGTCCCGGCATATATGTATCTGATTACCAAGCCCTTCCTTCAGCTCTGACAAGACATCTTGTGAATGTGGGGAATGCCAGGCCTCCACCGTGGTTCGGATTCCACGTTAAACTGTAGGTCCTCCATTTCATCTCACAATCACCCTACCATTACACATTAGCGTAAGTGCGTATAACCCGAATGGGTAGTAAGACGCGGTGCTAATAATAATAATAATAATA
>CABFVX010000768.1:163984-174455 GCA_902151425.1 Timema shepardi
TGTGTGTGTGTGTGTGTGTGTGTGTGTGTGTGTGTGTGTGTGTGTGTGATAGGGCCGGGTGAATAGTATTAAACCTATTGTCTTAGGTTAAGTTAGCTTGTGGGTCATGCAAACGAATAAGCAAACAGGTGTTGTATAGTCTGGGTGTGTAGTTGGAAATACTAATCTAGATTAAGTTTGCAAGTCATATTATCCTATTTTTAGACATCTATAAGTTAGGGTGAGTAGAATAGGGTGAATCAGAAACATCTGGTGGGTTTTGAAATTTAATACTCAGTTTGTAAATACTTCTCACAAATAAAGAACTTCAGTGGCTGTTCCCAGTGGGATGTTTAAAGCCATAAATAATATTTCCTCGGCTCGGTGACATCAGATTTGCCCGCACGCTCGCCCGCTCTTGCAGTACAAGACTTCCCTTTGTAGGGCTGCGTCAAAACCAAGGTGTATGATATACGTTCTGCCAACATTTTTGATTTGAAACAACGAATTAGGAAATTGTATTCAAGGAATCCCCAACAATATGCTGCACCGTCTTATGACATACTTACCATCCCATATAGAGGGATGTATTTAAAGTAATGAGGGTCACATACAAAGCTTTGTATTCAAAATAATACGTATTACATAAAAAAAAATTATCCATGGAAACACGTGTGAAATATAAATCCATTACGTTTAATACATTCCATCTGTCAAGGTGGCAAGAATGTGTTTCAGTATAATGTATAAATATACTATATACATACTTATATACATGTATGTATGTACATATACATGTATGTATATTTACATATATTATGTATATATACATCCATATGCCTATATGTATGTATATATCCATATATATTTAAGTATATGTGTATACATGTAAGTATATATGTAAGCATATATATCCATATAATTAAATAAGTATATAGATGCATGTATATATAGATATGTATATATTCATATATGTATTCAAACGTATATATCCACATACATATATATGTGTTACATATGTGGGTGTTTTAATACATTATTCTACTTTGCTTTGGATAGTAATTTCATTTTAAAAATTATGTATTTCTGGTGCATCCTGTATTATATTATGTACTGTCGTAGATTATGTTAGTTTGTAAGTTATTTCTTTTAATTAGTAAGTAACTAGGCTCAAAGCCTGGGTTTGTATTATTTGTCAGACTATCTCAGGTTCAGTTAAGTTTATAAGTCCTGTTCTATAGCTATATTTATAATTAGAATGGGCACGTTAAATATCTTACTAAATAAAACTAAGCCAAATAAATGGTAACATGCATCGCATAGACTTATCTCTAGTTTATCTTAAAACAGAGCTATCGAGTTCTATTTTTTTGACGATCATAACAATTTACGTCTCTCTGCGGGGGGTCGATAGAAAGTAAAATCCAGAAACATGTCAAAGCAGTTTCCTAAATAATGGTCTAGAATCTCAAACCCTTCTTGTCTCCGTAGCATGGCTAGTATTTAAGTATTTGAAAAAATGTTTTAAACCCAAGAAGAAAAGACCATAAAAATGTAGTCAATTAAAAAATAATTTGATGACTCAATTTATCCTTTGAAACAAAGGCTGCGTCTCATCCCAAATCTTTGCTCATTCTATCTTCTTTTAGATTATGACAAAACTATTAACATCTCTTATTTTGGTAGTTTTTAAGGGGGCCACCCACCAGAGCACTGAAATGCATTACAAACGTTCAGGTTAAGAAGGTTTTTTTAAATTTCAAAATATGGGTTGAACCAAAATAGAAAGTAAAGGAGTCATAATGTCCCTATGAAATTAAAACTTTTTTTTATTGTTTTATTTGTTTAGTGTTTAATATTAGTAACTCATTTTATAACTATTTTTTAATCGAAATTTCGTATCTCTTAGATTAAGGTAGGTTTTTAAAAACATACTCGTAGCTGTAGCCTTCTGTAATCAAATAAAATAATAGTTTATTAAGCATATTTAATAAGATTATTGAGGGTTGTTTTATTGTTTTTGGAGCCGAAGAGCTACCGCTCCCATAAATAGAGCCGTAGTGTGAATATATTTCCCATCAAATAGTAGGCACCATTAATATACCTTTTTTTTTTACCACACATCAGGGACCACACGTAGACGGCTTCAGTCTTGTACTAGACTGCACTACAGGTATGGATGTAGAGACGTGATATTCAGCCTTGGGTACGTGAAGGCATCCTAGAGAGTACATACAAACTATATATATGTACACATTTATAAATATATTTCTTACTTATAACAAGTTTTTAATATATCTTTTTATATGTAATTTATTTTAGACGTAGTTTATAGTATATTTTTACCTTGCATTATGCATCAACAGCCTTGAGGGAGCTGCTTCAATGGCCACATGGTCTAAGACGTCATTCTCAATAGATACTCGACTGCCACTGACAAAGAGATCTGGGTTTGAATTCCATTTGGGTGTACTGAGGGTGGTTTTTCCAAAATTGTTTCCCACTTTACATTCATTCAAATTAGAGTACACACCTCTAGCTCATTAGTGAAATTAGTACGTATGCATATAGCCTGAATAGGTAGTAAGACGTACGGTGCTAAAATAAATTGGGGTTAAAAAGTTGATAAGAAATTATACCTAGAATTACATTAACAAAAAAAAGTTGTATCCCACCGATGTAGAGGATAAAGCTATAATCTCGTCCGGGTGCCCTTGGGGTGTTTTCACACATGTAATTTATAACAGTGGTTTTCCATTCATCTTTCCACACTAATAAGAAGTATAGTTCCTTTAAGTTACTCTCCCAATGTTTATTCTGAAAAATATATCTGTAATAGTATTGATATTTAATGTATCAATAAAATTATACTTTGGCGAAATACTTTGAATTACAATATCAATAGATTGCTTCAAACAATTAATCAGCCTTACCCAACTTGGTGGGTACATTAATTAAACGTAAAGCTACTCATGTTTGATTTCTGGTGATAGAAGGTAGGGGTTTGAATCCTGGCTAAGGGTAATTTTGGCTAGATGGTTTCCCACTTTATTTAAACGCACTTGAAGGTATATTTCTTCTGAAGTCTGCCTTCCTTACTTATACACTATTAGTGAATAAATAAAGATAGCCTGATTAGTTAGAAATACGTTGCTAAGAAAAATCACGCTTGTACCATCATGAGTATAAATTAATCCACCACTCTTACTTTATATAATTAACTCAATTTTCTCGTTAGGGGCTACGCACCCAAACCCCCAGTGCATTTTCTTTTTAAGTGTATATAAACTAATGTAATTCCAGAAAAATTTTTGTTAGGTCTTACCGTTTAGCCACAAGAGACCTCCAAAGAAAGGTCCGCACCGACTTTAAAGTTGCTCCTCCATTTTGAATTCTTTTAGGGGGTTAAAATGTAAATATTTTATCTTTTTGGAATTTTTCCGCTGGTTACAGGCTAAAATCTATAATTTTGCTAAATTTCAAGTTTCTATCTCATCTGTAAGTGGGTAAACATTAATGTCAGTGAGTCAGTCAGTCATGTGGCTTTAGAGTAGTAGTATAATAATCGTGTTTGTGTATTTATACAATTTAGTGGAAATTGGATAACTATTAACGAAAGCCTAACAAAAGTAGGGTGGAAGGAGACGCGAGAGAAGTCTAGTGCTTTTGCATTTTTTAAAGCAAACTTTTTTTTTTTACAAAATATATAAAATATTACTCCGGTAGAAAAATAGAGTTTAATTTTATTCACATGCTATCGATGAATATAAACTGATAAAAAAACTTATCTTGCCTTTATATCCTGTAGTACATTTTACCTGAACAATTATAATATTTTAGAAAACATTCCAATTGAACCTTTCATAAGGAGTAAATGAATATAATAACTACAATATCTAAGTCTTGGCTCTTGTTATACTGAACAATTATACCATATCTAACAAGTCCAGTTACTTTCTAAACCATTATATAAGCCCGCAATTAATTTTAAAACTAAAATAATACAAAATCACTAATATAGTAGTCATATCTACTCAATCCCGTAAAAGTTTTAGAATAAGATGCATTTAAAAAAAGATAAATTGTTAGGCCTGGCATATAACATTAAAATTTAATTACAGTTTAGTTTTTAAAATATCATAATTTTGTAACTATATCACGTTCTTAAACAAAACAGGTTTAATTCAATATTTACGATAAGAATATCAACTTGTACTTTGGATAATGTAAACATTGAAAGACTTTTCCGATTAAAAATATAATTATATGTGAATTTAATATTTAAAACGTGAATAAATTGCAACATTTACTTTAACGTGTACGTAACCATGATTCTAAGTAATAAAACTCTTTAAAAAATATCCAGACAAAAGTTGACAATGTCATAAAAAGTAATTCTCTAACGGCGTAGTCCGAACGGGTAGTAATACGCATTGCTAAGTCTCTATCCTTTGTATAAGAAGTAATAACCTAAAACGTAAAGAAAAGTATCAACATATAAAAAAGTAACTTAAATTAAATTTGCAGGTAACAAAATTAAAAATTAAAACATTATAAATAACTATTTTAAATTTAAACTACTTATAGAGTTAAAGCTTGAAGTTGCTATGTAATTTTTTAGTTAAATAATATTTGAAATGGTGAGTATACTCTAACTAGTTGACCCTCGTTAAATATTTCATTTCGCATCCACGTAATTAATATACATTACCTGTGGTTATATATCCATTTACCTATGAAGTCTTAGAAATATCATCGCCGAAAAAACCCACAAAGGAAATACAAATATATTTCCAATGAGGCAGGAAGTAAGTATTTTTCTTGAGCATGTTATTAATATTGATATTTCAGTAAAGTGAGCCTTCCAAGAGCGGGTCACTTATTGTGTAAAAATGGCGGCCCCAGACCTCCGGAAAGGACGCGGTAGGCGCCACAGATGAAAAGCGCCGACTGGCATTATAATCACGCCCTCAAGGCTCGAAACGATGACCCCACAGTACGCTAGACTAAAACCTCCGTTTATCGTGCTATGAACCTTTCACTAGAAATTCGTGCGGTTTAACCCAAACCTTGGTTACGTCAGAATCTATCACAAAACAGTCAAGAAAAGGCCACTATTACTTATGGCCATATCCCAAACATTATTTAAATAAACTAAGGCTTGCCCATACGAGTGTAGGCTTATAAAAGTTCAAATTTCAATTATATCGTCACCTTGAAGGAAAGTATCCTCGCACTGCGATATTTCGTATGTAAATGGCAGCTCTGAAGCTACAAAACCACTAATAAAATAATTATTTACCGGTATTTTATCATTTTCTTTTGCGAGACTGTTTAAACGTTACTTTTGGGGGGGCGGAAGTTTGGATCTATGTTTTTAATGATTTAATTTGATCTCTGAAGTTTGTGTCATTTCACGTGAAATGTAATTAAAAACTAGTTAAATATGCATTTTCACGATTTTTAAAAACTATTACACATAAAATGTATGTAGACGGTTACACTGGGAGTGCTTTTCTTTAGATAGTTTTTCATTTTACTTCTAAGCAAATGTGGGTGCACCTCCTCTCTAAATTAAACCTCTGCAATCCCCAACGCTTTAGAGTAATTAGTACATAGGTGTACAATCAGAACGGGTAGTGAAAGGCAGTGCTATTAAAAAGTGTAGAATTGTAAATTAATTAAAGAAATATCATGTATTTTAATCCTTAAATCCTGAAATCAAAATAATTTTAGTGGTCATGATTTGAAGGAAAGTGTTTGAAAAATAGTCACAGTAAATAGTAACAATTATTATCGAAACTACCGAATTTAACAAATTGAAATTAAATAAATCATATTCTTTCATACTTTTAATTTAACTTTGTGATAAAAAAATATTAAGTCTAATTAAAAGACTTTATTTAATTTTTTGTCGAAAGAGCAATCTTAATAATAGCAAACAGTTTATTTTATTCATGAGAATAAATTAAGAGATATCTATGGCATCCATTACTGTTTCCAGCCTATGGCCTGGGTCAATTTTTTTTTTCAAGCCATACATTTTTCCACTACCGGCTGGCAAGGCCTGGTATAGTTCCATATGCCTTATAATATAACTTAAAACTAGGACAAACACAGCATCCAGTTCCCAGCCGTTAATTTACAACGCAAAAGGGTAAACCCACAGTTCACCAATGATAAACTTTTCATCCATACCGGGAATCAAACCCGAAACCCTTAACCTAGTAGAGAGACTCGCTAACGACTGAGTTAAATCTAAGGTACTGTGAAATTTATTATACTTTTTAAGATATTACAGAAAATTCGTGAGAGCTTTACCGTTAAAAATTGTTTCGTTCATTGAAATTTCACTGTTGTCACGGATAGAATTTTAAAAATCTCATTTTGATGCGAGTTCTGGTTTGACCATAATCATGTGGGTCTATTATATCGCTAGGTTTATCCGAAAAAGGGGGTTGCTAAATGTGTTGTTTACCAATATACATCTATTATCAGTTAATTAATCGCCTGACAACAGTTTGGTACAGCCGCGATATGACAGGGTGGACAAGCCATAACAATCACATACTGAAGTCCTTCCTTATCAAGGGTGGTTTATCTAAGGTAGGCGGACACTACGTTCATCTGCGGCCTCGGAAGGTATCAGTCCTCACTCAGCAATTAAACAATCGATTGTCGTCATTTGTAGCCACGTGAATGGCACGCTAGCTAAATATAATTGCTTGATACCATCCAGACGGATGATCACGCCATCGACTACGGAGAATCTCTCAACACCACCGATATACCCATGAGCTCTGAGGCTACCAGTCTGATGGGTTTATCCCGAAAGGTGTTCCAAGCTTGTAGAGATGAGTGATGTAATCTACTACTACTACTACTACCACTACTACTACTACCACTACTACTACTACTACTACTACTACTACTACTACTACTACTACTACTATTATTATTATTATTATTATTATTATTATTATTATTATTATTATTATTATTATTATTATTGTACAAGATTGCATATTAAGAATCAAATAGCTGACGCTATTAGTTGTGCTTTTAGAGAGGAATTCTCCATCTAGATATAATATTTTAGAAAATTGAAAAATGACACCTGTACACGAGAATCGAACCCGGGATATTTGGCTTAGTACGCCATTGCTCTACCATTGAGCTATCCAGGAGTCGCCCCGTGCTCAGGGTAATTATTAATTCATATTTTAAGGCAGAGTCTCTGATGGGCGTGCGGAAATCATCGGCTTTATTCAAGAGCTATCAGCTATTATTATAATTATTATTATTACAGATAACGTGCACTTTTTGAACCGAGTGATTATATCATCACACGACTTATGAACTAACTTAAATCTAGAACAGACACAACACCCAGTCTCCCGGTCGCTTATGTATCACTGCGTAAAGGGTGACCTGGCGGTCTAGGGGTAAGATGCCAGACTTCTGTGCTGGGGATCCGGGGTTCAATCCTCGGTCCCGACACATATTTATCTGATTGCAAAATCCTTCCTTCACCTCTGACAAGACCTGTATTAGTCACAACTTGTGAATGTGTATAATGCCAGGCCTCCGCCGTGGTTCGGATCCCACGTTAAACTGTATCTCCTCCATTTTATCTCAAAATCGCCCTACAGTTACACATTAGCGTAAGTGCGTATAACACGAGTTACGTGGTGCTAATAATAATCATAATAACTGCGTAAGCGTGTAGCTCTAACAAGTAATAAGACGCAGAGCTTAAATAAACAGTGTAAGATAAATCGAAATCTCATGAACGATTGAACTTTCGACCATGCCAGGGATCGACTCAGAGACCCTTCACTCAGAATGCTCCCACGCTTCTATCTGAGTTAAGGTGTTGAACATGAGTGATGTCCAAATAAAATGGAATGAGTGTGCATAAAATGATATATTCAACGTTGAAGTTGTGTTCTTAAAGACTGCTGACAACGTGATGATCAGAGTTCATAATATCCTCATTAGGTTTACTGAGAGTTTTTTTCACTAAATAGCTTCCCACTCTCCCACCACGAAGATTCAGATACATTTCCTCTAAGTTCAACCTTCCTTATATTTACCCCATTAATGTAAATATAAAGATAACTTGAAAGGTTAGTAAGACGCTAACACGAAAAGAAAAACCGTATTCTTTAGGAGTGTATATTATTGTTATTCTTTATTTGAGCTATTTAGCGTGCATTTTCTGAACCAAATTATTATATCAGCACATCTTCCTGAATGGTTTTCCACTCTCCTTCCACGCAAATGCGGGTTCACTTCTTTTAATTCAACCTTCCCAATTCCTAATCCATTAGCGTAATTAGTACTTAAGCGTATAACCCGAACGGGTAGTAAGACGCGGTGCTAAATAATAATAATAATAATATATCAGTACACGGCTTATGAACTAACTTAAATCTAGAACAGGCACAGAATCCAGTCAGCCTTAGGCCGTTAATTCATCACTGTGAAAGGAGAAACCCACATTTCAACAATTATATATTTTTTTGTTATCAGCAGGAATCTAGCTTGCGACCCTAAGTTCAGTAAACAGACACACTACTGATTGAGTTTGGTTGTCGGAAAGGAGTTTTAGCATCTTACTAAGACTATTTCACGAAATGTTCTAAAAACACATGGCTTACAATGGAGACAAGAATTATTTGTTTAATTCTGTTTGTATTCTTCATACGTTCTATTGAAAGATTTATTTTAGTGCCTAATCTATGATGCATGGGGGAGAAGTGTAGATTAAAAGAAGTTTTTCCGCATTATCTTGAAATGGGGATAGGCAAATCACATTTGACGGGGTTGGCGCAAAAATATGGCAATTCTCATTTTATGAAAAAATGTGCTAGCAGTGATTTCTGGTGGCTTACCTTTTAAAATACAAGTGGTTTTTATAGTCAGTCTAGACCTTGAGTATGGTTAATGTCGAAAAATATTTAATTTAATTTTGTACAGGTATATATCAGGATTTCATAGAGTAAATAGTGAATAATATATTCCATCTAAATTATGATGTTTATCACGTTTCTGTCTCAACCTGCTCATTTGGAAAAGCATCCTCTATGCACCGAGCCTATATTCAAACCTCAAACCTCCCCGTCATCGACAACCCAGTATGCCAGCCTAACACAATTGAAATTATATTTAAAAAAACGCTGACAGTATACACCACGCTATTATCTATGTGGGCGAGATGGATTAGTAAACAATCATCTTAGTTAGAGTACCTTAGATTTTGTTTAACACTATGTTTTATTACTTGTTCTGTTAATTCCCAGAAGTCCCCGTTTGAAATTTCCCATTTTTAAATTTGTTGTTGTTATATGGAGCAGTCCCTCTACCATCCTGCAAAATTTCAGTGTTCTATCCCTTATCTTTATCTGAATACACCCACATACATACTTTCTCAAGTATATATAAGACTACAGCCCT
The DNA here is from genome assembly GCA_902151425.1 of Timema shepardi. NCBI lineage: Eukaryota > Metazoa > Arthropoda > Insecta > Phasmatodea > Timematidae > Timema > Timema shepardi. The sequence continues at coordinate 173,423 of CABFVX010000768.1, forward strand.
CGTTTCACCCTCTTGGGGGTTAAATTTCACAAAACCCCTTCCTATCGGATGCCTGCGACCTTACAGAAGCCTCCCTGCTGAATTTCAAGATTCCAGGTCCAGGGGCTTTGGAGATATGTTGGTGAGTCATTAAGGGAGTCAGGGCGTTCGTTTTTTATGTTAAGCTTGTAAACCTTACAGTTCCGAGGGTAAGTAATTCGGATTCATACAAAATGTAATTTCACATTTAGTTTTATTAAATATATTATCAATAAAGGACTTATCGAAATAAATGTTTCAAATGCTAGCTTAAATTACTTTAATTAACTAAGATTTGTGTATGTACATTAATAAAATATCGGTAAGTTTTAATCACTCTTGTCTAACGAATATTTTTAAAATATCTAGATTTAGATTTATAAATAGATATGTAAACAAATAAATAAATATATATACACAGAGCTGAGGATAGATATGGGGATAAAAGTATAGATGGACAAAGGGAGGACAAATAGATTTTAAATTCTAAATTTTCTATTTGAAAATTCCAAAAATAAAAATGACAACCACTAACATTTTGCTTATGTATTTATTTAGCTATCCAAACACGTTTTTTAACCATTCATCTTATGTAACCTTTATAATGCGATGCGTATGTAAGAATTATTTTATGTATTATTTAACTTATTTTGCTCCTTGTAAACAAACATTCCTTAGAGATTATAGATTTATAGTAAAGAATATGATTTAACTCCCATTTGAAACGAAACAAGTAAGTAAATAAGTACGTCATGGTCTACTCACGAGTCTATATCTTATATATAAAATTCTCGTGTCACAATGTTCGTTCCCGTACTTCTCCGAAACGGCTTGACCGATTCTCATGAAATTTTGTGAGCATATTGAGTAGGTCTGAGAATCGGCCAACATCTATTTTTCATACCCCTTAGTGATAAGGGTTGTCCACCCTTAACATTTTTCTATAATTTTTAGACATTTTTTAAATATCTTTATATAATTCTTATACCAGTGTGTAACGGGCAGCGTGGGGGGG
>CABFVX010000768.1:176931-211093 GCA_902151425.1 Timema shepardi
TTTTTTTTTTTTTTTTTTTGCATGTCAATGGGACCAATGGCTTTACTTCCGCTTCGAAGGAAATTGTAATATGGATTTTAATCGCTCAAGAAAAATCCGTCGACCCCGGTTGAGTTTGAACCTACAAACACCTGATTCTGAGGCGAGCACTTTACCCCAAGACCACAAAAGTCGTCCACATGATGTAAAAGCAAAAGGTATTCAAGATATTTGGAATTTACTACGAGTGTAGTCACGTGCGCTAATTACCTTATTGGTTGCCAAGCGCATAGCTATTACTAGTATCGGTGAGCACGCAGGCCAAACGTTAGAGCCAACAATACTGGGTTGCTGGTGACAGGCAAGTTGGGACTCGCATCCCATTTGGGTGTAGCCTACTGGGAATGTTTATTCCTTAATTGTTTTCTACTCTCCCTCCACAAAAATCTGGTACCCTTACAAAAAATTATACATTCTTCATTCGTACCACATTATCGTAATTAATATACATGACGAGCTGGTAGTGAGATGGGAGGAAAGCACAAACAATTATATCAATATAAATATGGTCAAATAGCTGTTGAAATAAGATTTTTAGAATTTAAAAAAAGTAATAGGCCAAGATCTACTTTTATATTACCGTACAACATAGTTTGGATATTTATCCATCACTTTTCACATATGATGTTCATTTTGACACCTGACAAATATACCAGCTGCCTTTACAGGGAGATTTTGCCCAGTTTCACTCTTTTACTGTAATTTGTCTACTCTCTACCGCCGATATAATCAGTAATGTGGCATTGCTTGTTGCCATGTTTGTTTAAACTGTACTGGTAAATTGTCATCATCACTCACTAGACACTCATTAACCAGCTTATAACAAGAATATATACTTTAATGTGAGGTGTGTCCGTCCGTCCGTCCGTCTATACATATTTGGTCAAATGGGGACTGAGTGGAAGAGAGCGCATCATCATTGCTACCAATATTTTCTTGATACAAATTTCTCTGTATTTTCCAGAAAGAATTTCCATGCAGTATTATTGAGTAGGGAAATAGATTTGGTTTTTCATAAAAGATACTAGTGTTAAGTCATGAAACTGAGGTTTAGAATGGGATAGTTTGACCAAGAAGGGGAAATATATACAGTCGCTATGCAACTAAATATTTTAGGAAAAAGGTAAGGGGTTAAAAGAAATATGTTCAAATCATCACGGTTAGTGATTCAGAACGCTTTTAATTCAAGTATTCTTACAGTTTTTATAACAAAATATCTTTAGGCCAAAATGTGTCAAACATTGCTTCAGAAGATTCGTTTAGCTTAATTTTATATCACCCGTCCAGACTAACCACATTAATGGCGTAGGGGTGAGGAAGTTATACCTTGAATTAAACTACCCGCGTGGAAGGAAAGTTGTGAACTATTTAGGTAAAAAAACATCCATAGTCCACCCGGTAGGGATTCGAACCTAGTTTTCTCCATCATCACAATACAGCCTAATACGAGAGTTGGTGTCGATGGAAGAAGTATTAAAATGTTGGGTGTTGTTTTTTTCTGTCCGACGCTCTATAGCGCAGTTGTTAGCGTCTTTACCCGGTTTCGATTTCCAGTGTGGCCGAAAAATGTGTCATCGTTGAAATGAGGGTTCTTTCTTTCACAAGGATGTCTCAACGGCTGGTTTGGGGGGTCTAGGGGTTGTGTCTATTCTAGATTTAAGTTAGTTTGGAAGTCATGCGATGTTATAGAAAGTAAGTTCAGGACGTGCACATTAACTACTCAAAATAAATAACTATATGAGTGAAACAGCTAAAAGTCCACACAAACAATTATTATAAAGACCTACTAATATTTTTAATATATATGACCAAATCAAAAGCTTTCACGAAAAGTTGATACTAGAGCCATGATTTGCACAAATAGCTAATGGTTTGAACGAAATATTTCCAAATGTTTAATAAGTGGACACAGAAAAATAACTTTAAATTTTAATCTTGGAACATATGAAGTAAAAAAAATTTAGTAAATAATTTCTTATTTCTGATTAACCTTCCAACCGTTGGACTGGGTGCGTAAATCTTTTTTCAACTTTCACGGCGCATACCTGTAACAAAACATAAATATTATCCTTGTTGCTCATATCGTGAACTTAAAAAGCTTGCAGAACACTGCACTAGACCACGGATAAGGCCACGCTCTATGTTTTCCTTCCTTTGAGTCACAATGAATGAATTTCTCAGAAACTACTGAACTCGGCGCATGTGCTTTCTTATGATACTGTAATTGTTTGTTTAGAAATAATTGTCTGAGAACCACTGATAGTATTAAATCAAATAAAAATTAATGAGGGGGAAGGGAAGCGTGACTAACAATTTGGGAACCATTCAAGGAGGGAATCACCTCCATAAGGCAAGACGATTATGCCTACGTTCTCACCGCTGCGGCAGTCACTTCTATCCTGCGTGCGACGCCAACGTCATCGATTGTCTCGCTCTACGCAGTCCTGACACCTTGCGGGATTAGTAGGGACTATTTGCATGCCTCTTGTTAGTTTTCAAGTTTCTCACTAGGACTCGCATTAGGGTTTTAAGATATTGAAGAAACCGAAACAACTTAGAAATGATTAACTCTATTTATTTCAAACTGATTATTAATTTTACAAACGATTTTATAGAAGGTTATTTTTTTTTAAAAAAAGTACATGCTTTGAAAATTTAATACTACTTTGAAATTTAATAAAACTAGATCCTGATTTGAGATAAATAAAATTATTCGATTTCGTTAAATAAAAAGTTGTATTTCGGTATAACAATTCTGTAAATAAAAAGCTAGTTCTTGATTTATAGCAAATAGAACTTTTTTATTTAGTGGTAAATAAAAATTTGAATTTTGCTATATAAAGAGTTGTATTTCGGTAAGAAAGAAAAATATCTAGATAAAAGGTTGAATTCTAATTTGTATTTTACTAAATAAACTTTTATTTTGATATAAATGGTAAAAAAAAATGGGGGGAGGAAAAGGGGGACTAAAAATTATAGTAAATAAACTTTAATATATATTGCTTTGAATAGTTAACTACAGCTAAAAGGTCTTATGTTTTGACTAATACTGGCCAACAATACTCACAAGTATTTAAATAACATCAGTTAAAATATTTGTCTTATTAAATATTTTACGTCTTAGACTCTTTATATGCATACACGGTAGACAACAACCTAACTAGTGCCGAAATATTTTTATCATCACGCACCCATACACGTCAATCACCAAAGTATGAGGAAAACATTATTTCCAAATCTCTAAGCTAGTTCAAGCGGGTGTTCCACACACAAACTGTACTTTTTTTCTTTATTTTAGATTTATCAAATATGTAAAAGCCATCTTTTGAATATTCGAGTTGTTTTACAAAAATACTCACAACTTTTGGAATGTTTTATTTTCATTCAACTAATATTTTATTAAATAATTTTCAATATAACAACACTTATAGCCACACTCGAAAATAACACTGTTTTATAGTGACGTAACATGGAAGACCAAATACATAATGATAAAAGATCTCAATTTATCTTAACTATAATGTTGATTTTTCCCTTTTCCTTTTTAAATATTTGTTTTTGGAGACAATATGGTTGAGAAAGTAGCTATTTCAAACACTTCTCTTACTTATAATCGTTGGTTTAAGAAAATTAATTTTATTTGAGAAATTCCTTTGAAACTTTCAGGCTATTTCAGGATAAAGGTAAACAACAATGATGTTGTAAGTGTTTACTTGCATTTAAATCAACAACATTGACCATAATTATTCGCATTTTAAAGGCAAAACGGACAATTTCACGAAAAAAATTATTTCGTTTTATTTCTAGAATGTATAACTAGCCCACTTTAAAAATGCTACAGTGGTCTTTAAATATGTCTTGATAATAATTTTAACGTGCTGTGTAAAAGTAAATATAAACATGTCTTGAAGATTTCGGTGTATCTATTAATAATTTATTTTATTTGTAAATGCTATTTTTTAAACCTGAACTAATCGGGGCGCCGACTACATGAAGGGTTATATTTTTTTCACTTCTGTATTTTTATGGAGGTGAGAATTTTGAAATTTCTAAACCACTAAATTTATCCTCAAATATATTCTAGTGTTCTGTTTTGATTGTTAAAATATCTCTTTATTTGTTTGTGGAGGGGTCAATTTATGCCGTTAACCATTTACCTCAGAACTGAGAAATTTCGCGAACAACGTTCAAAATTAAATAATTTAAATTTTTTAGGATTATTTTCAAAATCATTAAACTTATAATTAAAGGTTTAGTATATTATAATGATATATTGGTTGAACCATGTTTTTTTAAAATAACAATTGGCTTATTAAATAAATAACGTGGTATTTCTGGACGTCTACAACGCATTTCAGCGTTTCTATTAGCGCCCCCCTTAATAACCTGAAATGGGGAAGTGTGGCCAAAGGCGTGAGTCTCTCATAGTTAATTTACTGCTGATAGATAGAACGGGGTTCAAATCCTGGTCGTACGCACACAGGTAGGCACCATTTTGTATGTTTTAAATTTCATTAATATCAGCCAGTATTGGTCAATAGTGACTTGCCTATGGACAAAATAAGGGAATGATTATGTTTTGGTGTATAAGCCGAACGGGTAGTGATATGCGGGGCTAATATAGAAACATATTTTTAGCAATGTATCAGTTTTAACTTAAAAATAAAAAAAGGACAAAATCATCATGGCTGAAACCATCTCCGATTAATCTGGATTTGATATGAACACCGATCTATCCACACAGAGTCCAGTAAACATTGCAAGATTACGTAGCTATTAAAATACGGTGTTAATAGTGAAGTAACCCGCCTCGGTGGCGTAGTTGGATAACGCGCTAGTCGTGTTGAGTTCAACCGCTGAAGAAGGGGAGATCGAGGTTCGACTCTCGGTCGGGTGAACTGGGGTGGATTTTCCTAAATGGTTTTCCACGCAAATGTGGGTTCACTTCCTCTAATTCAACCTTCCCAATTCCTAATCCATTAGCGTAATTAGTACTGTACTTAAGCGTATATAACCCGAACGGGTAGTAAGACGTGGTGCTAAATAATAAAAATAAAATAGTGAAGTAATTTAAAACAAATTAAATTTAGCTTAGAACGGTCTAAGGCACCACACTAGTATCAGACTGGACTACTAATTACGGGGAGATCAAGGTTCGAATCCCAGTTGGGTAAACTGAAGGTGGTTTTTACTAAATGGTTTCCCACTCTACTTCCACGAAAATGCGGTTAGATTAACTCTCAAATGCTTATTTCCTCATCCCTTCCTCATTAGAGTAATTATCATATATGTGTATAACCTGAACAGGTAGTAAGACACTGTGAGACAAAAAAAAACTGATTCCTTTTAGTTTTAAAGAAATGGTCTGCTATTTATGCATCAAACACCCACAATATTACCTAAATATATACAGGAGAAAATTTTAAATTGTATATTTGATCAACTTTTTTTTCACTATTGTGACAGTGTGTTGGCTGTTCTATTTCATCCTCACAAATAATTAGGTAGGGTGGTTTTTATGGTTCAAATAAATCGTTAAATCATTAATAAAATATAATTTGGCACAATAACTCAAGTGCTCATGCAATGGGCCAGAATATCTTAGATATATCGAAAAAACAATCTATGGAGGGGTTATGTGATACTATGAATAAATCTGATAAAGAATCAACTAACGTGGTTTTTAGATCGGCATATTAACTAGCGAAAAATGACCGACCTTACTCCAACCCCTTTGGTTTGCTAGACCTTCAAACACTAAATGGGGTGGATGTTGGAATCAGCCTTAATTCTACATTTAGTGCAACTGGAACCATAAAGCATGTTTCTAAAGAAATTAAATCAATAATTGTAAAAAAATAAAAATAAAGCAAACATCGAGGAGAATTTCCGTTATTATCAATGAATCTACTATCCTAAGTTCAAAATCTGTGCTAATTATTTATTTATGGCACGAAATCAGTAAGGAACATTTACCAAACAATTTATTTTTGGATTTGGTTGAGCTTGAAAATCAAAAATCTGAAACAATATTTTACGCTGATGTCAAATGCCTTGAGAAGAATGGTTTTGACCATGAATATCTTAAGCAAAATCTAGTGAGTCTTACAAGTGACGAAGCTAGTGTAATGCTTGGGGAAATGTCTGGTGTGAGACAAAGATTTTTATCTTTATATCTAAACATAATTATTTGGCATTACATGAATCACGGGATGAAGTTATCCCTTGCGTATGCTGTAAACTAAGTAGCTGGTGTAAATAGTTTTCGGTCATTTATTGATAAACTGTACACACTGTACAGCACATCTCCCAAGAACCAACGTTAACTTGCAGAATGTGCGTTTGAGTTAGACAGAGAAATAAATAATATAAGCCTAATACTCAGTACTAGGTGGGTAGCAAGCTCATTCAGAACATTTTCTGCTGTGTGGTTCAGCTATGAAGAGTTAGCGAGCCACTTCTTCACAAGACATGTTGAGAACATCTCCCGAAAGAAATACCTATGAAGGTCTATTAAAAATATTTACTTCTAGTCAGTTCTTGTTAGACTTAGGATTGATGTATGATAAACTAACAGAATTATCTATGCTCGCTGAAAATTTGCAAAGCAGAAACACTTCAGTTGTTTTCGCAGACAAACTTATAAGACGTTCCATATTTTTTATAGAATCATTAAAATAAAAATCTGGTACTAGAGTCTTAAGAGATTATAATAGCAATAGAAGAGGTTAAGTTCAGTTCAGTAACTTTAATTGACAATAGAAGAATGGTAACCTTTAATGAGCAACAATTGCTTTCAAGTGTGACTAATAATATCAAATCTCTGTTGTTCTCAACAATTTCATCTTCATCAGAAGAATAGTATCAGATTATTTTACCGGTCAACAAATATTCCACTCGGGTATGGCGTAACAGAAGTAGAACGGATTTGTAAACGGTTTAGAATAAGTTCAAGTAATTCAACAAATGGGCTTAGAGACTACATGGATAGCGGTAGATGTTTGCCTGAAGCCCTTAAAGAGCTGATGAACGGTTCAAAAATAATACCTTGCAGTTCCCAGCAGAATGTGAGAGAGGCTTTATTCTAATGAATATAATAATTACTCCAACAAGAACTAACCTATCAGTCCATCACGTCTCATATTTATTATTTATTAAACTTCACGGCCCTAGTACCAACACCTGGGAACCCGAGCCTTATGTGACAATCTGGTTGGGATCGCTCAGATCAGAAGATGACACAAGAACTAGAGTAGTGAAGAACCTAAAACCAGCCCACGAAGAAGATATTTTTTCTTATTTGTTGTAAATTTTAGCACTCTAAGTTACAGTAATATTACTTACTCTTGGAAAGAAGACATATTTCAATTATAGAAATATTTTATTTCTTTAAAATCTTTTCTTTAATTCGTAGTAGTAAAATTTTTCTAGGTAACTAGGATAAGTTTTTTACATCGATGACTATTTTTTTACTTAATAAAAGACATAGAAATGTTTTTTAAGTAATAATAGTTTTTGACCATTTCATTAAAGCCTATTTAGCTATGATAACCAATAAATAGTAATTTAATAATAAAGTTCTATCTGCATACAAATTAGATTGTTAGATATAATTTTTTGTTGTTGTACTGGAGTGACTTAATAAATAAGCATTTTTTCTATGTTTAATTTCACAAATCCCCCTCTCCCCCCCCCCCTCCCCGCCCTCCCCCAATTCCACAACTTCCTGGTCTCCCTTTGATTGTGACATTGAAAGCAAAACGATCGCTCCCACCCTGCCAAACTTGCCAATACACTCCTGAATATAATAATATATAAAACCCAAATATAACTAACCCTAAAATAAAACTAGACATACATTATAATTATATTGATGATTATGATCTAATTTAGATAGATCACTTAGCTCATTGATCTTGAGCGCTAAGTTTTTCCAAACGATTGCTATCAGATCTTTTCATAATATTAAAGATTATAAATTATATCACTCACAATATATTAATATATTTTTAACCTTTATCATTTTCACTCTATCTTTCTCTTACCTATATCAGCACCTTTACAAACATAATATAATGTATTTAAAAGTGTTGGTGTTAAAATAAATAGTATTTTACCCCTATGTTACAATGTTTTTAATGTAAGTCAACCAAATCTTCTAACAAAAGCAGTCTGAATATTTTTTATATTTCCCTCTATTTAAAACAGTAGTTAGCTAAATGAGAAATGGAACTACCTGTCTAGATTACTAACAACCTTTAATACATATTGAATTTAATGCACATACAAGTAGATTTTTAATGTGTTGAAATTTCAATTCTTCTAAGTTATTGTGAGAAGGAAGTATATTATAGAGTCAAGCATATATATAAGGATTATTAAAGGGTGTAGTCCTACACCCTAGCTCAGTTGATAGCGTATCTATCTATCTACTTAGTTAAGAGTCCCGGGTTCGATTCCTGGCATGACAAAAACTAACTTAAATCTAGAACAGTCACAACATCTAGCATCCGGCCGTTAGTTCATCACTAACGATTTAAAAAAATTAAGTCGTGTGCTGATATAATCAATCTGTTCAAAAAGTTCACGTTTAATAACTTACCTCAAATAAATGAAAATATATATATATATATATATATATAAGGGTGTGCCTTTTGAAATATATGACTAAATTAGGAGAATGTATTACAATTTAAATTAAATCTAGAGAAGACTCAAAGATAGCCAGATCATTACTGTAAAAAAAGAGGAAACACAAAATGTTATCAAATACAAATCTATTTTTTTCAGGCCAATCTGGTAATAGAACTGGTAACATTTCCATCATTAGATAAATGCTCTACAGACTGAGCTTTGTAGTCGGATAATCCACAAGCTTAATAACTTCATAGCACAAATAAAAATCTCTATTTTTATGGATTGGAATTGAGACACTGTTTACTTTTGGAGACATTCTTAACGTCCGGGTTGTTCGCATCTTTACACTAACGGTACAGGGATGAGGAGGATGAAATTTATAAAATTGTACACACATTTGTGGGGTATCGAGTAGGAAAATTATTAAGAAAACAACCTTCTCAGTATATCCGGTCATGATTCAAACTTACTACACTTGCAAATTAGATTATGTTGACACTTCGCCCTGCGTGTCCATCCATGTGGTTCCCACCTGTTCTGCGGTAAAAGGATACTAGAGAGCTTTCTGCCAGAGTGTACCTAATAGATCTTCATAATGGTGGTACCGGGATCGATGAACGAGTGTGTGGTAAGAAAATATTCATTCAAAAGTAAAAATATATACATCTGTTGACGGAGAATTTATATTTGAGCCTGTTCCAAGTTTTGGACTTGTGTGTCAAATATGATACCTAAGGTTGGTTTTAAAAAGAATTACTTATATTATTATAAACTATATGAACTAATTTGTTTTCTTGGTGCCTCTTAGATTATTTTATAAATTTGAACTATAATTGAATGGTTAGATACTAACAAATCATTAACCAATGAAGGTTTTTTTAGGTTTAAAAACATAATGCTAATAAAAATAATAGTTTTAACATAAATTTAATAAAATAAAATCGTCTTTAAAATAGCTCGCGCTCATCGCCCTTAATTCTAAGTGTCGTAACATAACTGGAATTGGTTTTTATATTCTTACAGCTAAAATAGGATAGATTTCAAAGAAACTCTTAACTAACTTATATTAAAATAAGGTTAATAACATGTATACAAAAATCGTTTTATAAGATATAGCTTTAAAATCTCTTAATGCGACCAGGTTTTACAAGAAATTGGAACTGTGTTAACCTACTTTAATTTAAATGTGCAAAATGGTTGGTTTTATAGTAACACGTTTAACATCAAGGTCAATAACAAATAATTATAATGTATAGTAATTAGGGGTATATTTTATTGTAAACAACGAACAAGGATGACACCCGGCTTAAATTTGAACCCCGAACTCCCCATCTCCGGCAGTCTAATATATTGCAAGAGGGACTACTTAGAACATTCCACCACTAATGCAGGTTTTTGATGGTAATTTAGGAAAAATTCACCGACATTAGTGGATAGAGGGTGTTAGAAAACATCACAGTGTGGTCAAGATTTGAACCTTGACCTCCCCATCCCCATCAATTCAGTTTATTGCGAGCTTTTTGCTTTAGACTACGTGACTATCGGTGGCGGTGTAGATGTTTAAATATAAATTTAGAAGTGTTTTATTTAAAAATATATTTTTAATATACTAATATTCAAACATATCAATTTAAATGAAACAGAACTGTTACTAGAGCATTTTCCACTGAAGCTCTTTGAGATCGGTACATCAGAAGACGGTTAAAGAAACAGGAAAAAGAAAGAACAGCCATGAAGGCTATACAGATTTGATCTGCATTCCATTCCTTCGATGTAAGTACAAAAGTCCGCCCTGGACCAATCGTTGGACGACGTTGGTTTTAATTTTGCCTCCCCCACCCTTCAAACAGGCCAACAATCTCCCACGTCGCCCCCCCCTCCCCTTTCACATGATGCCTTTGCATGGGGAACACGATGGAGCGTCATCCTCTAAAAATTAATCGTAGTTTTCAGGAGGTGGTCGTATTCCTTCTATAGTAATTAGATCATATGCATTGCCTTCCCCTTTATACATCTCCCCCTAGCTCATTTAAACTCTCCCTTCTCCCTTTCCGTTCAAAACCAAAACAAATATAACATGCGTGGTCTTTATACGTAGTCAGTTATCTTGTTTTCGTTTTCGATATGTGGCGACGCCATTTTGTTCACCATCAACATCTGTAAAGTAAATATCATTGTTACAATTTATGGTAAATGGTATTTTTTGAAAACCACACCTCTTATGATACAGGACCATTTTCAATAGGAATATAATTGAGAGAGAGAAAAAGAAAATTTTACTTAAAATATCAAAGATTTATTTCATATAAATTAGTACACACGGGAAATATGGACGTTTTCATAACACTGTTCAAGAATTATTAATCGTAAGTTTCAGAAATCATAACAATTTTCTAACAAAATACAAATACATTGTTAAATTGACTATATTATTTATTATATGAATTAACATGACCGGCACTACATGTTTCATCGCCCTGTGCAAGCACTATCCTCAGTCTTACACTCTTTATTCTTCCGTTTCTTCCTTGCAGTAAAATAGTTGTTAATTTGACACACACAAAAAATATTTGTAAAATTCTGGATGTTGCACTGACCAGCGGGAAATGGAGTATGAACATGTGAAGGACCCACAGCTGTGGCCGCGGTGTCTAACGCGCTTCAATCGCATTAGACAAGACTGCCGATGACGGAGAGATTGAGGTTCAAATCTTGTTCAGATGTACTGAGGTTGGTTTTTCCTAGACGGTTTTCTACTCTTACTGGACGCAAATGCGGTTACACTTCCTCTAAACATAAACTTATTAATCCTTAAAACTATTAGTATGATTAGTATATAAGTACAATCTGAGCAGGTAGTAAGACGCGGTGTTAATTTTTTTTAATGGGAGGAGAGGTCAACTAATAGATGACAGGCATGTCAGTGGAGATGAATGTTGAGAGGAAAGAGGGGATTGCAATGTTTCTGGAAAGTCTCATAAACATTGGAATGAATGTAGTCAAGCCTTTTCTCCACGAGCGTGGAAAGTTCATTTTTCTAAAGGATGCCTACTAGAAAATTTACGTAATATGTCGTATTGTATATGTAGGGGGTGGGAGGAAAGTGTGTTTATTCCTAAAGTTCAATCTTTTATTAAATATAGTAAATAACAAATATATTTAACTCAAATATTTTCAGATTCACTAATTCTTTTCATTCAAGGAGACGTCATGTGTTCTTTGATACCATTTTAATCTACAAAAAAACAATATGTTGTTTGAAATATTATATAGTATTACAATAGTTTTCAGTTAATGTATATTGTAGGTGATATATGCACCCTACTAACATAGTTAGTCACGCGATTTAAAGGTAGGTTATTAGTCACTGAATATTTGGCAATGGGGGTGCCAAAGTTTAGATCTCAGTTGGTTGTATTGTTCCCCCACTCTCAATTATCCATCTGCCCATCTCAAACTCACGAGAATTGGTGGGGAAAACCTAATAGTTTTCATTGGGCTATGCTCTTCTACTTAGTATTTCAAACACTATTGTAAACATAAATGAGAATTCTAGTGATTTTTAAAAAAATTCTGACTTTTCCCCGCAAAAACCAATTCCTTAGCTTTCCTAGATTTTCCCTGTTTCCCATATGCGTAAAAGCACTGTCCACTTTAATTCCACGCAAATACGGGTACAATTCCTAAAAATTCTTCCTTTTTCCCAGCTACCCCATGTATTTAAATATGAGTATAATCCTGATGTGTTGTGAAACGCGATGCACCTACACACATAAAAAAAACACCATCTTGTTAAAACTATTACAAACGCGTAGTTATTTCTCCTTATGTAAGCATAAATAACAAGCCGTGTCAAAAAATATTAATCCACTTCGATGGTCACGTTTTCTAAACCTTAGGTCATTCCGTCAATATAATGGATGTCTAGTGCTGGAAAGATTTGGGCTAGAATATCTCTGGAGTGTGCTGAAGGAGAATCTTCCAATATAGTTTCCCACTCTTCCTCCCCGAAAATTCGGGTACACTTACTATTAATTCAGGCATATTAATCCTTAATCCAGCTATACAGATAACCTGAACGGGTATTAAGATGCAAAGGGCTGTAATGGAACGTTAGGAATAACCAACCAACGCAAATGTTTCTAAAACCCACCGCTGCCGCGCACCATCATCTACACCGATTAATTCATTGTGCCTCTAATTTGGACCGTCCAGAGTGTCAGAGGGGGGTGGGGGTATAGGGCGCCGCGTATCATATTAGGAAGCCCACCATGACTACCGCCATTGCCACTTCCCGCTGATCGCGTCTTTTCACCTCCAAGTTACCCGCTAATGAGTCGCGGCCTGATACCAATTAGATCGCACTGTGCTCTGAGCAGGGAGTGGAAAAGGAGGGAGATGTTTATTATAACTAGGTGTGAAAGAGTTTTGATGGTTTTCCTGGAAGAGATTATCCTGCCCTTACGGCCGTGACCTTGAGATAGAGAGAGAGAAATCCAGGAGGTGAACACCCTCTCAGGGATGAACTAAAAGGAGGGTTTTTTATATGATGATCTAATCTTATAACGGGAGAAACAGAGTTTAAATAGTTGCATTGTTCACGTACTCCAAAATATAATTTATCTTACTCTCTACACCCCCAAAATTGTTGGTGTATAATGCTAGCTATTTATATTATAGTCTAAATCCAAAATAAAAATCACCAGCTTCAGTAGCCAAACAGTCTAAGGCGTTACTCTCGTGTTAGACTGGTCTGCTGATGAATGGGATATCGGAGTTTGAATCCCGATCGGGTCTATTGAGGGTGGTTTTTACCAAATGGTTTCCAAATCTGCTTCCACGTAAGTGCGGGTGGATTAACTCTAAAATGTTTCCTTCCTTATCCTTACCGCGTTAGAGTAAAAATCATATACGTGCATAACATGAACAGGAAGTAAGATGCAGTGATAAAAAAATGTTCTCCCAAATCACATATCCTTACGCCTGTGGATCATGTGGTTAACACTAAATCTGGCCCTGATTATTTAGTGCTTACCATGACATTTTATGTATAAACCTGTAATTTATGAACACATTTTTAAAACTATACGTACCACTAAGATGTTTTATACACCCTCAAGGGGTGACCTGGTGGTCAAGGAGTAAAGTGTCGGACTTCTGTGTTAGGGGTCCGGGGTTCAATCCTCGGCTCCGGCACATATTTATCTAATTAATTAACCCTTCCTTCACCTTTTACCAGACGTGTATTAATCACAACTTGTGAATGTATGGAATGTCAGGCCCCCACCGTGGTTTGGATCCAATGTTAAACTGTATGTTCTCCATTACATCTCACAATAACCCTACAGTTACACATTAGCGTAAATGCGTATAGCCCAAACGGGTAGTAAGATGTGGTCCTAATAATAATAATAATAATATATACCCACAGGGGTACGCGTACCCCAGGTTGAATATTACTGGATGTATCTGATCAAAATCTAAGATATTATGGTTAGAATCTTTGTGTTACTGATAACAAATTATTTTATTTGTGTATGAGCTCTTTCTGCAATCCATAAAGTTAAAATACGGGCCCTTCAGGCTTGGCGGGGAGTTATAATACTCATGGATTGAATCAGAGTTCCCCAAACTTCTACTTAGCCTCTCTGGCCACTTACCCAATGGTATGAGGTGTAGGCATCCCATGGTTGAACGCAGGTGTATTCAGCCTTGGTTACGTGAAAACATCTTAGAAGGTACGTAAAATTATGTATATCATTTCATGATAAACACTGAATAGTCAGGGCCAGGTTAAGGATGACCGGACGTAAGTACATGTGATCCGGTGGCACCAATTTTCTCTTTCTCTCATCCTATCTTTCCTAGATTAATATTATATCATATGTGTAAATCACACTTATGTACAAATAACTTTGGAGGTGTAAAGCTGAAAATAGATTATATCTTGGGGTACGAGAACAAAAATGAAGTTTTATACCACTGGAATCTAAAGTATCAGTCACGTAATAGGTTGCATTTTCTGTAACGGGCAGACAAAGGTTCAAATCTCGACTGTGACCACTGGGGATAGATCACCACATTCAATTTAGCACAGTGGTGTTCCCAGACTCTTTCTACGATAGTGCAGCTGAATTCCTTCTGATGACCTTACTCGTCCTTATCCCTTAAATCAAGACGTTAAAAACCATGGGATTGGATCTAATAGTTTTATTTATAATTTGTATAATGGCACCTCCTTAAGTCAAGTATTTATTGTGCTACCCACATCAGTGGGCACGTGGGCTAAGAAGTCGATATCGTCTGATTTTTCCATTGATGTTAAGGTGGTATGGAAGGAGATGCGAGAAATGGTCAAGTGTTTTTGCATTTTTTATGGCAAAACTTTTTTTGAGCCAAAATAAATAAAATATTGCTCCAGTACAAACATAAAATTTAATTTTCTTCATATGGTGACGTAAAAATTTATTCTGTCAAGTGTTTCCTGAAATTTAATAACAACTTTTTCTCTTCATTAAAAAAATGTGTTGGATAGTGCCACTATTCTCATGTTGGACATTCAGGAACTGTTGATATCAACATGTGAAGAAAATTAAACTCCGTGTTTGTATTGAAGCAGTATTTTATTTATTTTAGCAAAAACATTTTTGCTATCAAAACTGCAAAAAATTTAAGGCCATTTCTCACGACTCCTTCTCTCCCACCTTTAGGTCAGGTTTCGAATTTTAGGCGTGTGTACTGAGGATGGTTTGTTTTTGCTATGTGGTTTTTTATTATTAATTCCTACCTAGGTATGAAACATTTCCTATAAATTTTACCCTTTACATCCTTACCTCATTAGTGCAAAAACTGCGAATAGTCTAATCCTCGCGTTCATTCAATTCCTATTCGTTTTACATCCTCCATTGTAAGAGGAAACATAAGTATCCGACCACCAACATACAATGTTTAAACATTTTCTTTCTTTATTACTGTCAGACAACAATGTTTCAAACAGACCCATTAGACACTATGGACATGCGCCAATCGTTTCCTATTGCACTTCAAGTATGATTGGCGGACCATTGCATTATTTAAAGACCTCCCTCAACTCTCTCACAATCGTGTGGACGTGATCTTGGTGCGAACTTGAATAATGAATGGCCGCTACGTGAATATTTTCTGAAAAAGAGTAGAACCTATCAAAACTAGATTAACTTTTTCTTAACACAATGTATTACTACCCGTTCGGTTTATACGCATATTTACTAATTACACTAATGGGTCAGGTATTAGGAAGGTTTAATTTAGAGGAAACGCGCCCGCAATTGCGTGGAGGGAGAGTGGAAAACTATTTAGGAAAATTCTCCCTCAGTGCACCCGACTAGGATTGAATCCCAATCTCCCAGTCTATGGCATTCTAGTCTAACACGGGATTAGCACGTTAAACCACGTGGGCACTGAAATGGATCTATATAAATTTAAAATGTCACTTAAAATATGTGTAGAAGGTAAATCGTCTTGATCTTGTCCTTAAGAGAACATAATAGAGTTGTACGAAATTAAGTGCAAATAAGAGAAAAAAACTCTAAACGCATTTGAAGTGTAAAAGTCATAATACGCACATTTTTCAGAACATATATGTATATGTATTGTATATCTTAAACCCCATAAGGACCCAAGTAAATACAGTTTTTAATTAATTTAATTATGACAGAGGCCTCTTTTAACCATAATATAAAGTGCGTGAGAAAGGTCTCACGATTATCTAACAAAGGGCAGCACTAGCTCAATTTGAGTTAAAAATTGAACTATCCCCCTTTTCCCTGTATCCTTCATGTTTGTATACGTGTGTCTCTTGGATTTTATCAGCAAATTACTCATTTTTACACACCTTAATGTTTATTAAGGTGTCATGGAAGAACGTATGAAATAAAACCAGTATTTTTTCCAGTTTTTATAATAAAAAAATAATAATTTTGGGCAAAATAAATAATAAGCCTATATTTATTTTGTATAAACGTTGAGTTTAATTTTCTACAGCTAGATTAAATATAGTTCTTGAACTTTTTTCAAAACCATTTTGTAATTTTAAAGGAAACTTTTTTATGGAAGAGAAATAGTCTTGTTGAAATGCTTAAATGCCCATAGCAAATATTCAAGAAATGTTGAGGTCACTACGACCAGATAATTAAACTAAACTTATAAATTCAAACAAGATGACATTTATTTGTATTAAAAAATATTTCTCGCCTAGAAAAAAAGGTTAAAATATGGATTTTAACTCAGTATTCATTCCGTCTCACACACAAATTGTTTTATCAAGAACAGCCTGAATCCCTACCAAGGGATTTGGGAGATAGAAAAAAAAAATCAAGTTCAAGGTAAGTTATTTGTTTAGTAATTGTAAATAATATTTGTTCACTCTGATTTTAATCTGGAACAGATAGAACAACCAGAGTCCAGACCAATAATGTATCTCTTAGCAAAAGGGAATAAGAACCATTTAATAGCTTGACTGTTTATATAACTGGAGGTGGATAGATAGAATATAGTGTTTGTTAATATAGTTTCCTCCTCCTCTTCCTTCCCACACCTTATTGCCCTGTCGGCAAAACTCACATACTTACAATAATAGGGGAGTTTTGAGGAAGGTATGACCCAAGAGGAAATGTAGCTGCATTTGTGTGGAAGGAGAGTGGTAAGGGCCTTAAGAAAAACTAGCTTTATTACACAAAGCGAGGATTACAAACCTTATCTCCCCATCCACACCATAGCAAAATTCTATTTTGGTGCCTTTGTCGGTATGCCCACCGATATTGTTCAAAATCGCTACTAGTGGCTTAACCTCAACCATACATTTTTTAAGAAGCACCCAGTTCTATTACTTGTTCAAGCTGTCCACATATCCATATATTAAGAGAGAAGGGATGAGGTTGGCAGAATTGAGAGGAAATGTATACTCGTTTGTATGGGAGAAGAGTGAGAAATCATTTAAGATAAAATACCTTACTACACCCGATTATGATGTGTAGCCCAATCTACCCATTATTGACAATGCATTATTTTATAAAAGTTTCGTTTTAGAACACGCCACCTTCTATGTAAATTATCCTTACTTATTTACTTATTTGATTGATTCACATGAACATAATTTTAAATGCAATGTTGCCATATTTTTTGTTCAATCACACCTAAAACGACCCACTTTATCAACGTTTATCAAGAAAACAAAACGTGGATTCTTGTAAAAGGAATAAATCACACCTAAGATTAAAAAAGGGAACATTTTAGAAGAGTGTCGTGATGGAACAGGATTCGATTCAGTCATAAGCTAGATGTTCTCATTACTACAAAGTATGAAAACATAGAGCTCTTCTGAGTAAACATCACTAGTCGATCTAAATCGTCTGTTTCCGGGTCGCCGGAAGCTCCTGTCTGCAAGGAGGGAAGTGGCTGGTTTGAATGATGAATGAAGCGTATCACTTCCGAAGCAATACGCATGCGCGTGCAGTTAGCCAAATCGTTCCGCGAATCCAGAGTTGCGTGTCCTCGTGTTCGATGTCCGTAAGTCACAATCCTTATGCATTGTACTCCCCTTTCCAGAGGCGGAGTTAAGCCAGCGCCAGTGTGTTCGACTGGCTTTGTTAATTATTTTTATTTTCTACTACCCATAGTTACCTTAATGAGGTAGGGATGAGAAAAGTAGAGTTTTAAGGAATTATACCCACATTTCAAATAGGGAAGGAAATGGGAACCCCTTAGGGGAAAAACACTCAAACACCTAACCATAAATCGAACCCCAGCCTCATCACAATAAAACCAGAATAGATGGCTTGACGTTTAGTCCACGTGTCAACCGATAAATGATGACTAACACAAAATAGTGGCCAGATCTAATAAGGTAAATTTTTCCACCAGTGTTGTTTTTTGCCTTCTCTTTCCAGGCAGTTTTGTATAGTTTCACTAATTAATCCTCTTAATTCTTATTCTATTTGAATTATATTTCTTTTTCCAGCACGTATCACTTCCTGTTTGGAAATCACATAATGTAGCTGTGATGAAAAACGTATAGTATAGAGAAAACGTGCCCGCATTTGCATTAAGTCTGAATGGGATACCATTTAGGGAGGGGGGAAATACCCACAGTGCACCCTTACCTCCCCATCGACGGCAAACCAGACTAAATTATCTAGATATTTAAACTGCACGTCTATCGTTGTGGCTAGTAATAAATGTGATAATCCTGCAGGTCTAAGTAAGAAACCTAATTCCTACACACATGATCACACATTCTAAGGTACTAATCTCACAATATATAGAATATTTAGTGACGTGGGGTGAAGGAGGCTAGGTACACTGACATGTTTATCCACGTATTATTTATCATTGTAGTTTTCCCATCCGCTTTCCATGTTAATGCGGATACATGGACACATTTACCTCTAACCTATCCTCTACATCCCTACTCCTTATATTAACTATTTAGTAATCATGGCTTGAAATGTACTAATCAAAACAAAAAGAAATAAACACATATTTTATAAGCGATAGGGATTTAAATAGAGCAATAATTATTTTTTATCAATTGAGAATTTAATGTGCACTTTCTATATATTTTGGTCCATATCTTGATTTTTTTTTTAATGTTACGAGTTTTAAGTTACAAATATATGCGGTACACATTCTCAGATACATTTTAATTTGCTGTCTCGGTGCTCACACAGACTAAACTTCAAGTATGTTCAGTAAATGAAGACTAGGTTGGTGTTCCAGCCTGAGTCGTTTTAACTGAAGGTTTTTTTTCCTAAGTGGTTTATCATTCTCCCTCCACGCTAATTCAATTAAATTTCCTCTAAATTTAAACTTTCTCATATACGCCCCTTTTATTTTAATTTAATACTTTATCCCAAGTATATATTAAGACGCATTGCTAAAACATTTATTTTAACTCTTTAGCTTTCAGTTTCAAGAAGTACTCCAGAATTAGGGGGCACCCTTAAGTAATAAAAATTAATTAGTGGGGTGATTATCAGTAAACTCAGTATATTTTTTAACAATATGTGTGTAATGACAATGGTGTATGCGTGTGTAAATAGTAGGTTTATTTATTATAATTAACTAGTAAATGAATAATGTTAATATATTAAACTAGGAAGTTATTTTTAGTTTGGACCATAATCGATGTAATTTATCGGTGAAAATAGCACACACAAAAAGTAAAGTTAAACTTCATTTTTTTAATTGTTATTCGTGGCCCATAGTCGTAGATTAGGACCAGTAAGCTATTATATCCCGTATTGTCTTCATACAAAATTCCCTGCATATTTGAGGTTTTCTACCAGAAATTATAATTTTTCTGGACAAAGAATAACTTAGAGGGTGAAATTTAATTTTTCATAAACGTGGCTGGTGTGGGGTTATTTAGCCTATTAATTATTAGTGTTTAAAACAGTATAATTTGACATTGATGAAGCAATTATTGTCGTTTGACAACCTAAAGATTCAGGGACGGGTTAAGGGGGTAAAACATGTGTTCGAATCGGTGTGTTTAGTTCTTCGTTTACCTTTTTCTGATAAGAAAATACTTACATTTTCTAGATAAAGAAACTCACTATTTTCCCCCGGTTCTTTCAGCCCGTGGTGAAAACCCTGATTTAGTAACCGTGCGTGTTTGAATAAGAAATGTAACTTACTACTTACTCTCTAATGTATTTAATAATATTTTGTTCGACTCGTCATTAAAACGTGTGAGGATCTTTAACTCTGTCAAGTAAATTAAGAACTTGTATGGTTTTTTTAGCCTCGTTTATACGCACATGTACTAGGTTTATATTTACCACCACACTACACGTTCAAGCTATACACCCAAGTACTAATTACGCTAATGGGTTAGAGCTGAGTAAGGTTACATTTATAGAAAGTGTACCAGAATTTGCGTGAGGGAAGTGGAAAATCATTTTGGAAAAACAACCTTAAGGTTATCTGACCGGGATTCGAACCCCGATATTCCCGTCATCGGCAGTTCAGTATTTCATGGGAGTGCTGTCTTAGACCAATCGGTCAGCAACGAGTTAAATGAAACCTCTAAAGTAAATATCAATCCTATTTTTACGTTTAAAATAAAAAGTGGTTCCTATCAAAAATGATTCCTGACCCATATGATTTTCATACCTTTTTGTAATGAAAACGTATACACCAAGGACGTGGCTAAGCATTTCAAATTTCGAAACTATTCAAATGGGCAGCTGTAATTATAGAAAACAATAATTTATTGGGACAGCCAATTTTAGAGTTCTACCAAATACATTTATATTTTAGATTTTAATAATAAAAATAATCACTTAGAGCTATACTGACCGAGCGGCCGTCGTCGTTAGCAATGATAATGCCAACATTTGCGGTTAGAGAGTGTCATGTGGTCAGCATAAAGAACCCTCCAGGCGTTAATCATTGTTTTCTAGAGCGGATATGGTACTTATTTATTCACGTAGCTATTCATTTGTACTCGTGGAGCTGAGTTTGGCTCCGTTCCAGACCCATTGATTACAAAAAGATTTTGGAAGCACCGGGGATCTAACTCTGGCCCTCTGGTTCTGTAGCTTGGAACAACACCTTGACCACAGAGGCGGTCAGTACAAGTCAAATGTGAAATAGGGTCACAGAATATTATTTTTTAGTTTTTTTTAGAGGTTTATTATATCAAAGTTTACACATTGTCAATAGCGAAGCCTCAATCTGTGTATGATTAATTTACATTAATCAATGATTATATAGAAACAAATTATGACTAAATTCCCTATGTCATAAAAAAAAGTGGTTGATATCTCTAGAAAATAATATTAAGCTTTATATCCACACAAAACCCACAAAACGTCTAAACTACCACTGGGATTTACTACGAACTCTGAATTGTATAAGAAGCAATCTAGTGGTCTCAGGTGATTTTTCAGCTGGGTACGACTAGTTTTATCGCATCACGTGGGTCCACAGTGTTTCACCTGGGACTGTCTAATATGAGGGCGAATGGTGACTCCAAGAGGGGGAGGGGGCTGAGGGTGAGATATAGTTAAGAAGGGTTCGATTCCTGGAACTCTCTCATGTCGATCGGATATCGGTACATTCCTCCCTGAGCTATTGTAGTAGGGTTGTTAAGGCTGTTGCATTTGATAGGATATGTATTCAAGGCAAGCATGCGTGGACCAGAGAGGCAAGACGCACTATTTCTGTTATTATTATTGCTACTTATTGTTTTGACATGCATTTAGATAGTGCCTGTTACCTCTCTTTTAAAAAAACTCAATAAAGGACTATACTCCACACTAGAAACACATTAATTTGACACAACTACCCTTTCGCCAGGTTTCAAACCAATCTCTATCAAAGTTCACAACCTGAATTACAAGGCCTAAAGAACAATGTATGTAACCTGTATTGGGGAACCAGGTCTTGTTAACTGATGATCAGAAGGTCAACATTTCCACTAGATTATACCTCCCTCAACTCCCCACCATTAGTATAAATATTCTTGTAGCCCAGACCGTTAGTAAGACATGGTACGTGGGAAAACATTTGGCAGCAAGCATAAGGCCTTACCGAGTTGAAGGGGGCTGATTTATCTGACAGCTCGTGAGCTTAATGGATCACTCATATGTAGCTGAGGATTTACACACATCCATCACAGACTCTGCCTTACAATATGAGTGAAGAATGGTCCTGTTCAAGGGACGATTCCTGGATATCTCAATGGTAGAGTATTGGCGTACTTATCCAAAGGCCCCAGGTTCGATTTCCGTGTCCAGGTTTCATTTTTCAATTTAAAGAATATGATATTTAGATGCGGCTATAATCGTAATTATCAAATAGAATAGCTTTTTTATTCAATTCATAAATATAAATTTGTCAAAATGAGATACTTATTTCCTGATTGCCTTAAACGAGTTCACTGATATTTACCTATTATATTGCATTAGGAACTCGAAAGTTAATCACCACACTTACAAAATTACGCTAACTATCCCTATATTGAGCTAGTGCTATTCAGTCCACCTCATTACACCCTATATCCCTTAGCTCCATTCTAATGTTATCCTCCCATATGCGTCTAGATCCTCCCATTGATCACTTCCCATTGGGTTTTCCAGTTAACACCCTGAACATGATTCTAGATTCTCCCATTCACGTTTCATGTCCAGCTCATCGTAATCTACAAGATTTGCCTATACTAACAATGCATTGTGATGTGGACAGGGTATGTAACTCATCATTATTTAGCCTCCTCCCTTTCCAACTCAACTCATCCCTTTTTGGACCAAATATCTTCTTAAGCACCTTGTTTATGAACATCTTAAAATTGTCTGTCATGTAAGGTAAGATATACTTTTCAGCCCAGAAGCTCTGATATTATTGACTCAATATAAGTTTGAATTTTTATTTGCAGTTTAACCAAAAATTTCAATTCTAAGAGGACCTACTATCTTTGGATATTCTCATGGGAAGATAGCACGTGGATTTGACGTTATTAATGCCTATGGAGAAAAATAAATACAAAGTTTTGAAAACTTTATTTAATATTAAATTTACTCATTCAAAGGAAACCTCAAGTAGAGTTATTGATATTGTTAATTACATTCGAACAAATGCTTTACGGCAACGCCAGTTTTGCAATTTGATTCTAATAATGACGATGAAACTTCATTAGGGGGTGGGGGTATATCTTCCTTATCATTCGTTTAAAGTACGCTGGTTTTCACAGTGAAAGTTTCTAGAAAAAGTTATAGCATTTCAAAAACCAATTAGGCTACAAGCTATTATGTGGAACAAAATAAATATTGTGAATTTTCTAAATGGGTTTTTGCAGAAATGCTGCAAATTTATGTGTCTTAATATCGAAACAAATCCATCTAAATGTTTGTCTGCAAGGCAAAACTAAATCACTATATGAAATTTGTCACAGTATTCAAACATTTAGGAAACAGTTGGGCTTTTTTTTTTTTAAACATATCTTTACAAACATGTAATTTGAGCCGAACATTTTCCTGAACCGGAAAGGGTAGTTGAATATACGTGCACTAATATAATCTAAAGAAATTGTGATAGGTCCTATAAATTAATTCAGCAATGTTTAAGACACATTGACCGAAGAATACCTCTTAGGCAAGTTGCAGGCATACAGAAATTCCTCATTATTTAAGCAATGGTTTGTTATTTTAAAATATGGCTCACTGCATGTTGGCTGTGAACGGTATCTATTGAATTAAAAACCTTATATGCTAGGTTTTATGGTTTAAAATATTATATGAAAAGTTAGAATTAGCGTATTTTAAATTAGGGAAAAAATATTGCACTTCAAGGATTAAAGCAAATGGTGAGAAACATGGATCTTACTTTTCTCAATCAAGTAAAGTGACGTGTTTGCAGGGCTACAAGCAAAAATTCTAAAATGAATTTTTTTATGATATAAAATTTTCAAAATCATAAGGAGTACTCCAGAAGTAGGGGGCATCTTTAAATATTAAAATGTAATTAGTGGGGTGATTATCTGTAAACTCAGTATATTTTTTAACAATATGTGTGTAATGACAATGGTGTGTGCGTGTGTAAATAGTAACCTTATTTATTATAATTAACTAGTAAATGAATAATGTTAATATATTAAATTAGGAAGTTATTTTTACTTTGGACAATAATCGATGTAATTTATCGGTGAAAATAGCACACACAAAAAGTAAAGTTAAACTTCATTGTTTTATTGTTATTCGTGGCCCATAGTCGTAGATTAGGACCAGTAAGTTATTATATCCCGTATCCAGGCAATACCCCGAGGTATATAGATCTTTGTAGCAACATGTGGTAATTAAAATGAAAGAACGGCTGAGGCATGGAATATTCGACATTCTGCATGTCACATTTCCGAGAACCGAACCGCTTGTAAACAGTTTGAGGGGTGTGAACAAGGAGGGAGTATTGGGAGGAGGGAGTGGTGTGGTACGACCACTTTTATTTCTATATAGATGCGTGTGAGTGCGGTGCGGTGCGTTTCATACGCGCGTCGCGGAACGAAAAGTACCTTGAAGGGAACAGCAGTTTTTCCTTGGGTTTAAGGATTAAGGGGGTTTGAACCAATGATAAATATTAATTAAGTTATTTATTTAAGAGAGATTAGACAATTAATAGATATTCATTAGGTTCTCTATTTATGGTGGGTTGATCCTTTATAAATGTGTTAGGCTATAAATAAAATGCGTAAAACCCGAACGGGTAGTAAGATGTGGCGCTATTAATAATAATATAAATAAAAGAAGTTTAACGTCTATTAAATTTTAGCTATGTTCTAAATGTAAGAGATTTTGAAACCCATCACAGCTCCTTTAAGTGAAGGCCTTTCGGGTTATATGCCTATATACTAATAATTACTCTAATGTCTTGGGGATGAGGTAGGTTGAATTTATATGAAGTGAATGCGCATTTTCGTAGTGGGACAGGGAAAACCACCCCTAATACACCCGACTGAGCTCGAACTCCAGTCTTCCTGCCTTAGGCAATTTAGTATAATACAAGAGTAGCACCTTAGGACCATGAGGCCACCGACGCAGGTCTTGGGAGGGTATTGTTTGTTTGTTTAGCACAGCGTCTTACTACCCGTTCGGAGTATATGCTTAAGTACTAATTACGCTCATGGATTAGGAATTTGGAAGTTAAGAATTTTAGAGGAAGCAAATCCACATTTACATGGAGGGAGAGTGGAAAACCATTTAGGAAAAACCACTCATAGTTCACCCAACCGAGATTCGAACCTTGATCTCCCCGTCCTCGGCAGTAGAGCTCAACACGACTAGCGCGTTAGTCAACTACGCCACCAATGCGGGTGGGAGGGTATTGAACCCCCCATTAATCTTAGTTTTGTTCTGGGATTAAGTTAAAACTTTCAATAAAGCTAATTAGGTTCTGAATTTAAGGATGTTTGTAAAATATACCTCTGGTGGTGAACGTAAAAACATAAAATATAATTGAGAATAACGTAAACATATTTTTCAATTTGCGTTTGTTCTCAAGAAAATTAATAATTAATCGGTGACCACATGATCTAAGGCACTAAGCTTGAAATAGAATTGATTGATGATGACGTGGAGTTCTAGGTATAAATCTCGTGCAGATGCACTGGAGGTGCTAACACTGCGATTTTTCCATCCCCCTCTTCACGTGAACGCGGGTGCATTTCATTTAGGTTAGGGACTATATTATCACTTGGCTAAGCACAATGGTTATTAAAGGATTACTCTTAGGGATAACGATGTTCTTTTCGAGTAGATGCACCCCTATTAGCGTTGAGAGAGACTGAATAAAACCAAAAGGATTAATCCTATTTTAAAAAAATACCCCATTTTACTCAGCTTAACCGGCTTGACCTTGGCTGGCTGACCAGAATATTTCGTTCGACCTTTTCACCCCATATTAAAACTGGTGAACCTTTTTGAGAATGAGTGCCCAGTTGGTTGATAAATATCAAATAAATTATTTCGCATGCATATTAGAATTTTGACCAGTAGAACTCGCTATTGGAGTCTTTCATAATCAATTTTAATTAATACCCTTTTTGATGGCTGAATGGTCTATGGCGTCACTCTGGTGTTAGACAGGCCTGCTGAAGATAGGTATATAGGGTTATGAATCTCGGTTGGGGTTTACTGAGGGTGTTTTCCCCCCCTAAATAGCTTCCCACTCTCCTTCCACACAAATGCGGGTGGATAACCTCTGAAATGCTTCCTTTCTCATCCCAAACACATTCAAATAAATATCATATATACGTTTAATCTAAATAGATAGCAAGACGCTGTGATAATAACAGCCATTTATACTCAGTATACCGTATATAAAGACTACTCTGTAATATTAAATTATAAACTAATATTATAAATTTGGGAAACAAAATTAGTGTTTTTTTCACTGGCACTCCTGGGGTATTCGCAGCAAAATAGTTTATATCAATCTTAGTAAACCTACTTAGGCAATCTTGCAGAATGTTTTCACAAAATTTTGACTTGAAAATTCAATTGGTAATAATTAAAAGAATAGACTCTCTATGCACTTTCATAATATATAGGCCAACCGCCATAGAAGTGGTGGTAGCTGAAATCTCATAGAAGATGCAGAAACTATTTAAAAAACCCAACACAATTATAAACCAATCGTTTGTTGTAAATGTTTTGACTGCTAAAAGTGAAAACAGCTTTATGGTCTTGCAAATTATTAAATTGTTTGGAAAATGAATACATTAGACACATTGCTAGCTGTCACCAGCACTATTCGACTCTACCAATACGAGCAATCTCATATTTACACTGGAGGATTAGTGATCAGTAAGATATAATTTTAGAGGAAGTGTACTCGAATTTGCATGGAGGGAGAGTGTGACATTAATTAGTAAAAAAAAAGAGCGTATAGCCTAAACCGGTAGTAAGAGACAGTGCTAAAACAATATTAAAGAGTGTCCCTGTTCAATATAGTATATAGCGTGATGGCTTAAAACTTGTGACGATAATTGAGGATAATGCAATAATCAGTATATTATTGAAAATTGTTAGCTTTGTTTGATCTTTATAGTCGTTTACTTAGAGTTATTTTGAGCACTTACTTGTAGAGAGTTTTAGTGATATTTTTAAATAAACAAATTATTTTAATGATCTAGCGGCCATATTTCTTGAGGTCCCAGGTTCAATTCCCGGAACTTCAAAATTGTCTGAGAAGCAGTTGGTTTGTAACAGGATAGACTTAATCTCGTGAGGACAAATTAGGATCTATTTGAATGAAAAGGGGCGGGTCCGGTCTAGAAATGTATATTAACGACAGGAGGGTTTGTTGTGATGATCACGTGACACCACTACCCGCAGATGTTGGCACTTTATTTGCCAGGAGACGGTAGTCACTGGGTCGGTATGGCTCGTTTGCGGGCTGCCACCATTGATATTTTTTTTTTTTAATTTTGAGAAGTATTTTAAATCTCAAAATGTCACTGAAACGATCCACTAACCCACGTAGGTATATCCCCCTTAAAGCTAGAAACACTATTAACCCAGATAGGTGTGAGGAATCCACCTATATCTTCTTCCCGGAACCCAAGTTTTGTTCCCAAATTTGACTCTACATAGCGATCCAAGTGCCCGCCTAAATAAACCAATCTCCCTAGGAACAAGAACAGACTATAAACCAATCTTCCTGTTAGACGTTGCTTTTGAGTTAAAAGAGTGATGCCGAGATCACAATAAACGTAACGTTCACGTAACGTAAATAAACATAGCACGAGGATTACGATCAACCTAACGTTCCCGCGACATATACTTCATTCACGGTAAGAGTTTACCTCTAAAAGGTCTTTTTTCTTACCAATATCCTACTATATAATAGATTTCTGGTAGGGAAAAAAGTCCTTTCAGAGGTAAACTCCTACCGTGAACGAACTTTAGCTAACGTTCACCTAACGAAAATAAACATAGCACGAGGATTACGATCAACCTAACGTTCCCGCGACATAACGTTCACCTAACGGAAATAAACACTGTGTGTGATCAGGATTCCCCCAACATAGCATAAAAAACTTGAGCAAAACGCATACAATAAATTTGGACTCTTTGAAAACAAATTGTTTACTAAAATGGAACCCAAACACTTAAGGCTGATTAGGCTATTATTGCAATAGAATCTTATTGGGTATACAAAATAATGTGTAATAACTAATGAGATTCAAGTTTACGAATTTTCACAGTTTGTGAGACACGTACAAATGGATTATACGTGCGTTCACTAACATTGGGAATACTATCGTAACCTACCGTGACGTCACAGATTGGAAATGTTCTCAAATTGTTGTGTAAATTCTAGTTTGTGTTGGGTACAATATGTTAAATTATATCGTAAAATTATTTACTCGGTGAGTTCGTGGGTTAAGACGTCAACTTTGTAGGATTTTGTTTACTAGTGATGGATAGATCAAAGTTCCTATCCTGGCTGAGTGAATTGAGGTTGTTTCAATTATTATATCAACTGCAGTCCATAATCAAACAAATGAATGACTAAAAAGCCTGTTGACATTTCTCACAGTATGATTGGCTAGTAAAAACACGTGTTACACTTCGATTAACATTCACGTAACGTGAGTGGTCTACCCAGGATAACTCTTAAGTTAAATGAACGTTAAGTTGTTATTATTATTATTAGCACCGCGTCTTACTACCCGTTCGGGTTATACGCACTTACGCTAATGTGTAATGGTAGGGTGATTGTGATATGAAATGGAGGACCTACAGTTTAACGTGGAATCCGAACCACGGTGGAGGCCTGGCATTCCCCACATTCACAATATGTCTTGTCAGAGGTGAAGGAAGGGTTTGGTAATCAAATAAATCTGTGCCGGGACCGAGGATTGAACCCCGGCCGCCAGAACGTTAAGTTAATTTCATCAAGACCACTTTAATTTTGAAAACTCGAGGAAAACCTCTACGTTACATTACGTTACGTGAACGTTATCTGATCATGATTTAAGAATAAATGTGTAATGAGGAGTCACTTTATTTAACGTAAAATTTCAAGCAAAGCAAAGCCGATAGATTTGGACTATTTGAAAGTAAATTGATCACTACAACTAAAAGTGTAAAGAGGAATCTACGCGACGTTTGCTTACCAAACAAACAAACAAACAAACTACCTAACTAAGAAACAATAACTTACTTTCTAATAGGGGTGTACCGATGTGGATGCCTGCATAAAATGTTGCCAGAAAAAAATGAAAATTATAGAGCCTAAGAAATGAACGAGACTGTTAAAGTATAAAGATAGAAATTCTGTGCCAAAATTTCTATTTCAGTTTTATTAATAGATATTCAAAATTTTGGGGTGGAAATACCCCTTCCCCTCTACCCCCATACACCTCATCTTATTACTAATCCGGTCTATTGCATATTATCTCTTATCGGGTAAGGAATAGAAATATTCTAAAAGTTATGTATTGACATTTCTATGGAGGGAGTGTGAGAAACCATTTAGGAAAAATACACCTTCTGAACACCCAATTATAATTCGAACCTAGACCTCCCTGTTAAAGATAATCCATGTTTATCGTGAAAGTGAGAGGAACACCTTAACCCATCGTTTTTCATCAGGTGCTCCGTGAAAGGTGTGACGAGGGAGTTTGTGGGGAGAGAATAAAAGAAACGAGACAAAATTTGAGTGATAAAAAATAATTAAATACGTTATTTTTTTAAATAAAACAATTATTAAAATTCTAGCTACTTTAATTTTAAACCCAATCTTGTTACTCGATTTTTTAGTTATAAAACCTTTCCTTAAGGGCGTTGCCTACATGTGACATCATAACAGGTAAAGATATGATTTTCCGTGTTAATGAATTTAAGTTTTATTCAGTGAGTCTTAGAGATATAATGTTGAAACAAAAAACATACATTCTTAAATAATTATAAAAAAATAGTTCTACAATGTCACAAATATATTATATTTATTTCGAAGTAATTTTTTGTAAACATATATTTTATAAATCATCTACAACTTAGGATACTTGTCTTGATCACGATAATGGCCTGTAAGGGTCTTTCTTAAGATGTATATTAAAAATGTCCACGGTAGCATATGTCTATCTAAAATAGGAAACAATAAAAAGGTAATTTCAAAAAACGATTCGATGCTATCAAGGCACCAATAGTATAGTGACTGTAAACTCGTTAGAGAAAGAGAGGAAGTTTTGTCAGCATATAAACAAGAGCCCACTCAGGGTGAACTGCTCATTTTCCTCTCTCTCTTTATATTACATGCATTGGTGTCTAAGTGCGATAGTGCTTAGACTGCTTAGGTGTGTCAAATTGAGATGCAACCCGCTTCGCGAAATAGCTTCGAAAGATCCAAAGTAGGCAACGTCATTTAGAAACGGATGGAGTACCTTACCAATTTCAGCTATGAGTTTTTGAAAAAAGCTTAGACATCGCTAACTTTGACCATGTTATCACTGGTGCGGGTCTTAGGGGGAAATGTTCCCCCACTTTCATGAAAGGAGAGTGAATAAACTATTAAAGTAAATACCACCAGTCTGGGATTTGAATCTAGACTCTCCTCCCCACACCACTGACAATTCAAACAAAACTAAACTTATGCATTTGCAATTAGTTATGACATGGCTCGTTTTACTCCGGGAGCCCCCAAATTTAATGGAGTGCACAATACAAACGGACGGAATGCCACGTACGTTGGGTCCCGCTACAAGTTAGACAAATGATTAGTGGCAGGCGTCGTCGAGAGAACGCTAGACAGATTTCCTGGAACTAAACCCATGTCTTTCAAAACTCTCCTTCTCTTCTCGATACACTTTTACCTTCTCATTTGATCGTTGCTCCGACCGATTAGGTTGGGCCCTTGCATCTTCCCGCCTTACATAATTTACCGCCAATTGAATAAAGAACATTTTGTAATAAGTTGATAATTATGACTCGGATATCTGTACCTAAACTAACGTGAACTAAACATTTAAATATGGCTTTAAAACATGGGAAAATTCCCTTAAAAGTTAAAACCTATGCTAAAAAAATTATTATGATATTTGAAAAATTGACTAATTTTGCCTGAAAATCGTGGATAAATAATAAAATATATATATATATTTTTAATCAAAATACATAATTTATCTAAACACTTAAAAATCATTTACTCGTGAGCTACATCATGATTATTATTATGTGAGAGAGGAATCTAGTTAATAAATTTGTAATTGCTTAGTAATTTGTTGAAATAATTAAATCAAAAAATGAGACTAAAACAAAAAGGTGGAAATGATTCATTCAAGGTACAGTACTTGTAATAGTTTGAAATAATTGTGTGTAAAATTTCTTTTTTTGTTGAAATAATAATGCACAGTGACATTAAAACATTTTTCTTAAATTAAAAAAATATTCCAAATAATTTAATCAATAAAAAAATTCTTGATTATACCAGAAATAGAACTTAGGATCGTCAGTGATACTGAGCAAGTGCCCTATAGTTAAATGTGAAGTGCTAGTCAGCTCCTTGTCAATAGAGTTTGTTGGATAAGCTCTTAAATTAATTTTTTTAAATCAATCTCAAATTATTATTATTATTATTATAATTATAAAGTTTTTATTGTAACCTTTGGTGCAATTACTGGCTAGCAGTGAGAGGAGTGAAAAGTATAAAAATGGTAATTTACTAAACAATCTCCTACAGAGTGGATGGTAGGTACTAGTTTACCCATCTGGGAATAAACACCCTTTCGGCCTTCCCCAGAACAAATACCACTAACTTATCAGTAAGCTCAACCCCACCAAGTATATGTAATTAGGCCACATGATTGTTTCTTAAGGTTTTGTATTACAAATCATTAACAAATGTTGATTTAATTTTATTCCAGGAAAATAAGTAAATTATCTTATACAGCTATTTAATATTATAGATTATACGTATATAATCGTAATACATGTATTTATACCCATCGATAATATCTTAATATCTACAATAATGGGCTAGGAATGAGAAATTTATAATTTAAAATAAAGTTTGCTCTTTTTTGCGAGAAAGGAGTGTGGGAGAATCTTACGGAAAAACCACTTCGTTACACTCGAGCAGGATTTTAATCTTAGCCTCCCCCGTCACCACCAAACCCAACAAGACGAGTATGATGCATTCTAACGCGTTATCGATGGTGACTTTTTTTTAAATAATATAAATTACGTTTAAATGTATTTACATTTTTGTAAATAATATATATAAAGATGAAAATGTCATAAACTGAATAATTTTCTTTGTAGTTGTCTGGTAAAATAAATTGAGAAAACGCGAGTTAAGGGCAGCGTGTTTGCAGTTTTTATTGCAAAATAATTTTTAGCCAAAATTAATCAAATATTTATCCAGTAGAAGCATATAGATTACTCCATTCTCTTCACATAGTGATATCCAGAGTTCTTAAATGTCTGTTATAAGCATATTAATTATCATTTGATGAGAAACAATTTAAATGAAGAGAAAAAGTTGTCAATAAATTCCAGGGCCTCCTTGACAGATATTCAAGAACTGTTGATGTCATCATGTGAAAAAATATTAAACTATATTTCTATTGGGTAATTATTTGTTTTTTATTAACCAAATATATATTTTTATATAAAAACTGCAAACATTTTGTTCCCTACACTCCCACCTTACTAACCCTCATAACCTCGTTTATAAACCATAACCTAATTAGGTAATTAGTATTGGGTGATAGAGCTCGAACCAGAAGTTGCCTCAACGTGTGGTAGTTTTTAGTTTTCATGAAAAAACGGTCACATTTAAATCAGTGCAACTATTTAAGCATTATGCTGGGTTTTTTCAAAGCGATAAATGACTGCTTTGAAATAAAAAATCTTTTACCGATTCAAATTTAGCTGTTATCTAGTTGAATTGTAGACAACTCCATATAGCGTGTATGTGGTTTATGTTTAGAAAGTAGCCGTGTAGCTAATATTCTGGTTAATCGGTCATAATGTGACCTTATGAATTTTTTCCCCATACTGATTCCTACCACCCGTGTGGTCTATAAACATTTTAATTGTGCCAATAGGGTAGGCGTAAAGAAGATGTGTCTTAGATATACTATAACCGTATTTACGATGAGGGAAAATGGAAAATAGTTTAGTAAAATCCACCCTGTGTAAACCTGGACAAGATTTTAATCGCCAAAACGGACTAAATTAACATGCCATTTAAACCTCGTTCCCACCGATTCTGGTTTAAAACATTACCAAAGTGCATTGTAGATGGTTACGTAAATGAATAAAAATCGACTCCCGAATCATTGCTTTGTCTCTCTCTACGAGTCAAAGATTTCCCCATCTACTGTCTCAATCAAATTGTTTTCATCTGTATGCCGAGCCTTGTCAATGGCGATTAGCAATCGCAAGCTCACTCAGCCATGAAATTAATGTGGACCTTAGAATCAGAACACATTTAACAAGCGGACAAAGAAGAAGACGTAAGCCATTACAAAATAAATTGTTAGTGACAATCATAAATAATTGCTCATATAGTATATAATAGTTTGAAACTAAATGTTTTAAAAACATTATACAAGTAAACTAACCGTAAAATAATTAATCTCTTAAAAACAAGAATGTGGTTTTATTTATTATATTCTTGGATCTACAAATAAGAACCAACTCTTTAGAGACATTTAA
Organism: Timema shepardi; assembly: GCA_902151425.1. Taxonomy (NCBI): domain Eukaryota; kingdom Metazoa; phylum Arthropoda; class Insecta; order Phasmatodea; family Timematidae; genus Timema; species Timema shepardi. Next base: position 210,810 of record CABFVX010000768.1, read on the forward strand.
AACAAATTGTATTTTCAAAAATAAGCCATCAGTAAGTCACTCTTATTTTTAGAGTTAAAATTAAAATCATGATTTTGTGCTGGTGGTATCACCCTATAACCCCAAGTTTTTGCATCAACCTGGAACGAAATCCATTAAACCACTTCAGTTGTAAAGACATAATTGTAAAACCTATTTTTTTTGGTTCAAGGGAACATCAAATGTTGAGATCGATCATAAATCCATGGTTGAAAATGTTGGTGGTTTCAATGCATGTTTATTATATATATATATATATATATATA
>CABFVX010000768.1:213930-231028 GCA_902151425.1 Timema shepardi
GTGTGTGTGTGTGTGTGTGTGTGTAGTGTTTTAAATAATTAATAACTAGAAATGTACCCTTTGATATGAAGGCAAATCGTTTTAAGGGTAGGCCTACAGTTAACTGATGATTAAACTTAAAAATCTATTCGAATTGTTCAAATATAAATTAAATAGTTTTGTTTAAACAGACATGTATCTGGGAAGGACATGATAAGAAACAAACACTCTATTATTTATTTTAAGAAAATATTTAATCTAAGGATACCGTAGCTTATTGGTCACGATATTTGAAAAGTTTGTTCCCCTCTATAATTTATATGAGAAAATATGTACGATTGTGTCATGCCATTAGTTTAAATATTTTAACTGAGTAATAAAGCTTTATTAGTGTGTGCAAAATAAACTGTAGGCCTATACGAAAAAAACCATTCCTTGTTAAAGCACACAAACGACTTTCACGTCTATATTTTCGGTCTTCGAACTGAACGAATAGTTTTGTTTCTGACTGTACTCGATCTCAGGGCCCCATATTCCTTTCGTGCCCTTGTACTCAAGATGCATACCAACGCATGAGATGCTACAAAAATAATGAGGGATTCTAGGAATTGATCAATGACGGTTTGAAGCCCCTGTACTGTTACACCTTGCGCCATGAAACAGCATGTATAACAGACTAAACAGCTGATTGTATTAACAGACAACCCGCCTTCCCAAGATCTACCTGCCATGGCCGAGTGGTTGGGGGAGCCAACCACAAGCATGGAGACCCACCTAGGTGGCTTAGTTGGCTAACGCGCTAGTTTCGTGTTGAGCTAGACTGTCAAGGACGGGGAGATCAAGGTTCGAATCTCGGTCGGTTGAACTGGGGTTGGTTTTCCCTAAATTGTTTTCCACTCTCCCTCCATGCAAATGTGGGCTCGCTTCCTCTAATTTCAACCCTCATAATTACTAATCCATTAGCGTAATTAGTACTTAAGCGTATAATCAGAACGGGTTGTAAGACGCCGTGCTAGATAAATAAAAAATATACAAGCATGTGGTAAACATTGATTCCTTCCTCAGTGCTATTTTTCTTAAGCACCACGTCTTACTACCTGTTAACGTTATACGCATAATCATTTAGGAAAGCCCACCTTCGGTAGACCCAACCTATCTTTAGAACGCCGATCTACCCGTCATCATCAGCAGGCCAGTCTAACAAGAGACACCTTAGACCGCTCAGCCTCTGAAGCGGGTCAGTGATACCTAAAATGGTGTAGGTTTTCTCTCCCACCTTATTGCTAGGACTAATTGTTTAGATTTGTGTTTATTCTCAATTTTCTTACATCACGTCTTACTATCTAATTAGGGTATCCACATTTTTACAATAATGGGATAGAGATTAAGGTAAAATTTTAAAGGAACTGTATCCAAATTTATGTAGAGATGAGATCAACAATTACTCTGTAAAAACCAACCTAAGTACATCCAGATGGGATTTAAACTCCAACCTTCTCATTACCAGCCAAATCAAGAAATATGAGTTTACAGCTCAGCCCTCGTTCCCACTTGTGCAGTTTATATTTTACTAGAACGTTCAATAACATGGGTATTAATATCTTACTCTTTCATTGCTTAAAGCGACAGGCACGTATGAGATTGGATTGCCAGTGATGGAGAGGTCGAGGTTTGTTAAATTATGGTGGGGTGCACTCAGAAAGTTTATTAGAGGTGATTGATTTATCACTGTTGTTCCAACATTCACTCTCCACGCTAATGCGGTTGATTTACTTATCAATATTACCCTTCCTCTCTATATCCCTTATATTACGTTGTTAATAGTATTGGTAACGAGAGCATTAAGTCATTTATAGCTTTAGTGTCGAGGGTATTAATTATTTTATATATTTGGTTTGAATTATTATATGTGTTAATAGTTTTGGTGTTGAACGTATTAAGTCGTTAATTGTTTTAGTGTAGAGCAATGGTCCCGAAATGGTGGACTGTGGTCCGCATCTGGACCACAGAGACATTTTTAAGGACATTGAGAAGGTAGCGATAAATAGAAGAAATGATTTTATCTCGGTGGTGGGGGTGGAATAGACATGGAAGGCTCGCAATAATAAATAAGTAAAATAACTAAAAGGAAAGAAAATTATGTTTTTGAATTAGTATAGTCTCCTACAGGGCTTGAACTTGAGTCACTGTTAAAGTTTTGCTTGACTGCGGAAGTATGTCGAGTTTTTAAAATAGACCTCTATCCATTGGTGTAGAGCGTTATTAAGTTGTTAATAGTTCTAGTGTTGAACATATTGAATCGTTAATAGTTTTAGTGTTGAAAGTAATAGTTAAAAATATCAAGATTTTATGTTTTAAACTCCTTATCGTAAACTGGCACCACTAATATTTTACATAACTATCCTACTTTAATATGCACTATAATTATTATTATTAGCACCGCGTCTTACTATCCGTTCGGGTTATACGCACTTACGCTTATGTGTAATAGTAGGGTGATTGTGAGATGAAATCGAAGACCTACAGTTTAACGTGAAATCCGAACCACGGTGGAGGCCTGGCAATCCCCACATTCACAAGATGTCTTGTCAGAGCTGAAGGAAGGGTTTGGTAATCAGATAAATCTTTGCCGGGACCGAGGATTGAACCCCAGCTACCAGCACAGAAGTCTGACACCTTACCCCTAGACCACCAGGTCACCCTGCACTATAATTGATATCGGAGTATAGAAAAAAATAAAGCTTCCTTAAGGTATGTCTTTTCCTGTAAATTGTATAAATTGTCTCATATTAGTAAGGTGTTTTTTTTAAAGATGAGTGCTTACGTCAGATCAAAGTAAAAAAGACATACTTTGGTAAGCTAAGATAACGAATCCATTTCATCTGGCTGATCTAGAACACTTCGCAAGATTTCAAATCATCAGACGTATACAAATGAATGACTCTATTGATTGCTTTATTCTCTTTGGAATACATGCTGAGGTAACACATGATGTCACAAAAACATTAAAATGGCAATACCTGTAAAAAAATCTGTGCGTTTCGTTATCGACAGTCTAATCTATTGCGAGAGTGGCGCGTTAGACCATGCGTTCACTGAAGCAGGTCAATCAGGTGTTATTAGAAGCGTTTAATAACATTTACTATTTATAATATAATATTACTAAATATATAAAACTTATTTATAATAGAGTGACATTAGCTACCTTTTGCCACTGTTTACAATAAGAAACCTTTTCCTAGCTGCCACTTATCACCTCTCCATCCGTAGATAGGGTTTAGTTTATTTTAAAGTATTGAAAATTAATTTTAAAATCTGGTTTAAGAAAAATCTCCTTAAATGAATTTGATTCCAAAAGTTGATATACAAGGCTATTTATCATGTACAACATTTCAAAAAAGCTATTTTAACAATACTGTTTTAACCATTTAAAAAATAAAATTTTCACAAGTCAGTTTGTTGGTAGTAGAGCTAGAATTAAAATTGCTAATTAACCCTGAGGTATGACCTTATAACATCTAGATTTCAAGTTTGAATAAAATAAATCAAACTAATCCGGTTGTTGCCTTAAATACTGGAAATTGGGGAATGGTAGATTCCCGTTTAGTTTGAGTACACATTTAACGTCAAGATACAGGTCTAAAATGTTCACGATTACAATTAATTATCTGTCTGAGTCTCTAACCCGTGGGTACGTTGTCTAAATTACAAGATCATTTAGTCTGGTTTATCACTGATAGAAAGGTGGGGGAAGGTCAGAACTATAATTTAACTTGGGTTCACCATGGGTTTTATCTTAAATAGTTTCCCACACTTCTACCCACCAAACTAGGGTACGTTTCTCTAAAATTGTGATCTCACTCATCATTACCACATTTATCTAGTTAATTTTAATAATAATTATAATAATATATGCGTGTAGCCAATAATAGCAGTGAGACACGGCAGAGGAAAAACAACCATGGTAAAATATCAGATTGAGTTTTAAATCTTTTTATAAGAACGTCACACTAAATCCTTAACCAAAATGCGGCCGACAAAATAAAGCGCCCTCACAACTGTCTGATGAGTGTAGACCTGCGGTCACTTTGTTATCAGAAATATGAAAGTAGAACTGGACTAGACAGTAGAGCAGGAAATAGACAACTCGCCGTGGTTTATACTAGTCATCGATTACGAAAATTACATGAGTCCTCGTCGACACCTCAGACCTAAACATTGCTTATTCTGATTGACACCGATTTGGCAACAAAGCTCACCCCTTTGACCGAGTAGTTAGAGTAGCTTACCACGGGATTGAGCCCCGCGCAGAGCATAAAGTATCGTTATTTATTATTTGATAAGTTTTTGTTTCTGCACTACATCTGACTTCCCATCCAGGTCATACACATGTTTAGACTAATGGGGCAGGGGTGAGGAAGGAGAAATGCACCCATATTTGTGTGAAGGTAGAATGAAGATCCATTAAGAAAAACTTCCTCACTACACCCGGCTGGTATTTGAATCACGTTCTCCCCACCACCGATAGATCAGACAAGAGCAGATCAAGGATTCAGTCTACGTGTTCATCGATGCAGATTGCATGGATATTGATGATGCGGCTGACAGCGAACGCACGATCCCCATTTTAAAGCACCCTGTTGAGTCTGTACCAACCTCTGAGCATGCGCTAACGATTGAGGGGTGAATCCTTGGAGCGCAAGGAGAGGAGTATGGAGTTGGACTGGTTATAATAATAATAATAATTATTATTATTATTGTTATTATTATTATTATTATTATTATTATTATTATTAGCATCCCGTATTACTACCCGTTCGGGCTATACGCATTTACACTCATGTGTAATGGAAGGGTGATTGTGAGATTAAATGGAGGACCTACAGTTTAACGTGGGATCCGAACCACGGTGGAGGCCTGGCATTCCACACATTCACAAGTTGTGATTAATACACGTGTTTTCAGGGGTGAATGAAGGGTTTGGTAATCAGATAAATCTGTGCCGGGAACGAGGATTGAGCCCCAGACCCCATCACAGAAGTCCGACACCTTACCCCTAAACCACCAGGTCACCCCTAGGTAGGATTGGTATTATTTCCGTGAAATCATCACGCGGGTAATCCTCCAGGCAGACACCAATTTCAGGTGATATTTCAACACAGAGAGGGAAGTGATTGTTGGGGTTCCTTAAGGTAGAACTTTAAGGTACGCGAGGAAAGGTGTGTTTGCAGTTTTTATATAGAAATTATTTTTTTGTCATAATTAATCAAATATTTTGACAGTAGAGACATAGAGTTCTTCACATTGTGACTTCAACAGTTATAGAATAACTGTAAAGCCTGTCATCAAAAACTACTTTTTCTTCCTTTAAAAAGACTTGTCATCTATTACCCCTATGCTCATGACAGATATTCCACATTTGTTTACATCCTTACGTAAAGAAAATTAGACCCTATGTCTCTGTTGGAGCAATATTTTATTTTATTTGGCCAAAAAAACAAGCTTTGCTATAAAAACTGCTAAACATATCACCCACTTGAAGTGAAATATGCTTATACTGCTGTACTTATTACGGGAATTGCCGCTCTGAGTCTTAAAAACCAGTCAAAAATCTGCATTTTATTGGTGCCCTGTTAAAAATAAATCTATTTTATATGTATGAGAAAGGTTATACCTATATTTCTAAACCATTTATTTTAATCTCAAAACTGAGACATTTAACGTGAAATCTTGTTTAAAATTAGCTATTTTCACCGTTTCATTATTAGTTTTAAATTCCTGAACAAAAAAACTTCTACTGGAACATGTTGATACCTTTCCCAACAATTTTGGTGTTAAATATACTTTTTAATAGAAAAAAACCCTCTTTAATAACACCGAGTTTCTTAATGTATGCAATTCGTCTCATCGCTCACCTAAGCGGTCTTTATTTAAGTGCCTAACGCTACATAATCCTTGATAAATACAACTAGATAAATTTGTCTCGTAACAAAGATAGCTAATTTGTTTCAGTTTATACCCTTGTCAAGATTCAAAACCACGATCAGATCAGATCAGTATTCGGACGTTCCGTTATACCATCCGAGTTTAAGTGCGTGAAAGAATATATGTGAAATAAAACTATTAAGAGGAATGATGCCTAAAATACATTTTGGTTAAGACTTTTATTATTTAGTTTTAATTAGGGTTAATTTATAGCCTTACTGGTTTTTGAATGGGATTGGAAGGTACTAATTGTATGTTATTATTGTTTTCAATATGTTACTCAGAACGTAATGTATAATTTCTGCAAATTATTAAACCAAGACTATCTTATACTAATATTTTGTGGTAAATTACTATAAATACTATTCACGAAAACATATATTTCCCTTACGCTCATATGATTAATAGATTTCTGTACCTACAAATAATAACGAAACTCTATAATTTGTGATCAAAATGTAAAGGAAAAATGTCTCAATTTTAACATTTATTATGTGGGAATATTATTTTTTCTCCGTCACCACTTCTTATTAACCATTCGGGCTATATGCTTATGAACTAAATATATTATTGGTTTTATGGACCAGGAAGATTATACTTTGGGGGATCGTACCCGCATTTGTGTGGAAAACCATTTCGGAAAAACCACCCCAGTGCAGTACATCTGACCGAGATTCGAATCTTGATCTCCCCCATCATCAGCAGTCTAGTCTACTGCGAGAGTATCGCATCAGACCATGTGGCCACCAAAGCGGGTTAATACTGACATTATGAGCTACATCAAGGGGGTTGTCTAATAAAGAACAAAGACGCAATGAAGACGTCTACAAATCCCACGTTATTTAAATCCACGTCCGGACTAGAACAGAACAACGAACACGAACATGTTCGCGACAAATGCGGATGGGTTTTTTTTTATAACAGAACATTGTAACCAGATGTCAGTTTTTGCCCATCTTATCAAAGGATGTTCAAGCTCCGTCCTATTATCGTCTACACGCCTCTGCGAACAGTCATTTGCGGGACAGCAACGGAGTTGCACGTGTGTTTTGATTTTTATAAGTAGGCCTACATATATATTTGTGTCTATTTAATTAGTAACAATAATTTCCTTTGTTTGAGCGGATTGTAGAATAATGGAGTGATCAAAAGGATACCAAATAGAGTTCATAAACTTTTATAAGCCACAACAGGTAATATAGAGTCATAAGGATCCAGATCACTTCAGTAAAATAAAAAAAGGATGTGTGGAAGGAGATTGGGGCCGTGATGGACAAGGTGTGCCAATAAGCATGACCCATTGTATACATTTATAATTTGGCATAATCTTGTCAACCTCCATCAGTGGGACTTTGTTCTTTCTTGTTTTGGTAGTAATGAATAAATAAATATGTATGCTGCCGCTGCTACTTGCACATGGGTACTCATCGCACCACCCGTGTTGAAGCACAACTTGAGTTAGATAGAAATAATTATGGCGTTACCAGTTATGAGAACACGTTTCGAGCATGTTCGCGAAAATGTTCTGTAAGAGTCTGGACACTCCAGCTACAGCGAACAGAAAAACGAACACGTTCATGGAAATGTTCGTGTTCGTTGTTTTGTTCCAGTCTGAACCCAGCTCAAGAAGTGGTTTGTTGTTTCCAAATATTATTTATTCTAAAATGGAGATTAAAGGTATTGTTTGACAACATTAACAATTCTAAATTCAAGTTATATCATAAAAAAAATTTTGTAAGGAGAAACTAAGCGTTTTTTTGGTTATTTTTACTACGAAATGTTTTACATTTACAAACCCTAAAAGTAATTCTATGTTTATTCGGTTATTCCGTGTAATTATAGGGCCAGTTTCATAGTCAAATTTAGTACGCCTCAAGTGCGGCGCTACACTAAGTACATTACGACACCTACCTAAACCAGAATGGAATGGGCCAGTTTCTTATGCGAGAATGGCCCATTCTATTCTGGTTTAGGTAGGTGTCGTCATGTACTTAGTGTAGCGCCGCACTTGAGGCGTACTAAATTTGACTATGAAACTGGCCCTTAGTGTTGATATTTTTTTTTGTCCCAGTCCCGTTAAAATGAACTATCAAGAATCTACTGTCTATTAAATTGATAAATTAAAATAAAATAACAAAGTTATGTGTGCAACAAAGTGTGTATTTTTTGTAGTAAGTTTTAATTTATCTAATTGATGTTTAGAATTTGTTATTTTACTACACACATGTTATGTTATTTATGTCAAATAGTCTCTCCACGCTAGCCCCACAGTATTGCATTCTTAAATAACACCATAATATTCCAAATACCTTTGCAAATCATTCTACTAGCTTTTAAAATCATCAAAAAAATGTATTGAAATATTTTAAAACTTTTTTAAAAAAAATAGATAAAATACTTTGAACAAAATATTACAGTAAAATTAAAAATCAAAAGCTAGGTTGAATAAATTTATGTTCAAAAGCCTACACAATTTGTTATTTTTAGTTAGCTACATGCATGGCATCTTTTAAATCCATGGGTTTTTTTTTCAATACATGTCTTCAAAACTTTCTCTACCTTGAAACAACAGATTTACCTTGAAACTTAATTTAGTTATAGGCTACTGTATTCTCACATAAGTTTATGTGACGAAAAGTCAAATAAAAGGATGAATAATTCGTAAAAAAAAACTTGAAATAAATTTTTGGAGCTAAATTCTTGTTTCAAAATGTTAACTTATTCAAGATATCAGTTAACAAGGCTCCACCACTCCTCCATGATGCAGGGAACCCCCTTTATTCCCTCTTCTATCCCCTCCTATCAATTCAAGCAGGCCTACCAACAATAAAACCGAGCAAATAAAACTAGAGTGCATGTATAAAAGCGTACATAAAGAAGAGTATATCAACCTTGACCCCTTGTACAGAGGGAGCTGAAGAGAATAGTCCTCACACTTGGACCAATCAGAGAGGCTCTACAGTGTTTATAAAAAAAATAAGAGGAAGGGGGACAATGAGATCTCGTCAAGAAATAGTATTTGCTCCTCCCCCTATTACATAGCGTGAGAGACACGTGTGAACGAGTTAAAACAACTTTAAGGGGGCCGTCTAGGTAAAGACTTTGATATATTCTAGCGGTCAGTCACATTGTATTCGCTTTCAACCGACATTATATTGAATAATGACCTATACATAATATTTTAAACGATATTTTTTTCGCTTGGTGTTTTGTATTCACAATAATTATTGTAAGGTTTAATTTGTATTTTGGTTTTTGTGCTCTTACGTCTTGTTACCCGTCCGGTATGTTCAAATATTTACAAAAAAGAGCTAGGGATGCGGAAATTATAATCAATAAGCTGGATTGCTGGCGACCAAGAGATCGAGGATTGAATCTGGGCTGGGTGTACTGGATGTTGTTACCAAATTTGTGACTTCAGAGTATTTTTCTCATCCCTCTAATATGAGTTAATTTCTAAGTTAAAAACTTAACTTTTACACTTAATAAGAAGTAATTATTTTTTGATCATCGCATCTTACTAATTGTTCAGGTTACGTGTATATATGATGATTACCCAGCTACCCTAATGGGGTAGGGATGAGCAAGGTAGCGTTTTAGAGGTAATCTACCCCCATTTGCGTGGAAGGAGAGTGGGAAACTATTAAGGAAATATCACCTTTAATAGACTCCAACTGGAATTTGAGCTTCAATCTCCCCGTTTTCAAAAGGCCAGTCTTAAAACGAGAATGATTGATACCTTAGACCATTCGGCCACGGAAGCAGGCTGATATGAGTTGTTAATTGAGTAGTTGATTACTTTACCTCATAGGCCTACTTTTAATGCGAATTGTGTTTTACCTATCACGGCCAACTTATAAATAAAACATCCCAGTCTTTAAAATTGAAGAATATTACATAGACCAAATATTTTCTTTAGACGTTTGATTCTCGGTACTTTCTATAAATTTGATTTAAAAAATACATTTTATATCCGTTTACTAATAGGTAAAACTATTCTAAGCAAATTTGCAGAGCCCATTTTAATTATGTCATTACATATAAAATAATATTTGAACAAATATAAAAAATACACGATGGCCCTGAAATGGCCAACTAAGGTGGGGATTTAGGGAACGCGAGAAAAGGCCATTGTTTTTGCAGTTTTTTTTGGCAAAGCATTTTTTTTTTCAAAATAAATCAAATAATTACCGAGTATATATATATATTTTTAATTTTTTTTCACATGGTGATATCAAAAGTTGTTTAATATCTGTTATTAGCATAACAGAACTCGACGACAAATTTTTTTAATGAAGATAAAAATGGCTATTAAATTCCAGGAAATTCTTGACAGATATTCAGGAACTGTTGGTACCACCGTGTGAATAAAATTAAACTTATGTTTGTAGTGGATCAATATTTTATTTATTTTGGCCAAAACAAGTTTTGCTATAAAAACTTTTTAAAAAACATGTTCTCGCGTTCCCTACACTCCTTAAGGTGAAAGGCAAAGTGATATTTTTACAGTGTTTATAACAAAAAACACGTTTGGCCAAAATAATTATAAAATTGCTTCAACAGAAACGTTTGTTGTAATTTTCAAAACATATTAATGTCGATGGTTCTTGAATAATTGACATTGTCATCACGGTTTTGACCAAGAATTTTCTTTTCGCTTAAAAAGTTCTGGTTGATATGACCATGACGAGTATTCAATAACTATAAAAATCTGTGTGCGAAGAAAATTAAAATAAACGTTTATAATAAAGTAATATACTATTTATTTTGACCATAGTTTTGTGGTTGTTGTTATTATAGGGCCTATAAACTGCAAAAATACTTGCCTTAACTTACTCTCCATCCTACCCCACCTTAATTTGTTAGAAGACCTATTATTGGTATGGAAGTGTAGTATCTTTCCTTCTTATGATCTTTGACAACGAGGTTCTGGGTCTCCTTCCAAAGAGCCTCGACTTCAATGCCCTCCCAGTCTTCATGGACGGATGGGATATTCCTTGAATAGGAGACGATAAACTGCGAATGTGGACGGACATAGCGAGAAATCGGCGAGTCATCCCCAAAGATAGGCTGATGATGAGGAGAAGGGGGGAAACCATTCCCAAGGGTCAGAGACTTTTCAAGGTTGAATCATTCGACGAGCAAACAATTTTTAACTATTGCCTTTAGTTAAAGAGAGTCTTTATTTTTTATTCTGAATTTTACTATCCTTCTGAGATACATGCATTTAATTACACTAATTGAATAGTTATGAGAAATTTAAAACTTAAAATAAATGTACTCCCATTTGCTTGGTGGGAGAAAGAGAAAGAATATAGGAACATACAGTTTTAGATCACCCAGATAGGATTCAAATCTCACCCTTCTCGTAACTGTAAAACTATACAGGATGAAATTGACACCTTTAACCGCCTAACAACGGGATTGCTTACATTAAATATTAAGTCTAATAAACTTTAAAACTTTCTAAAGTTTATTTTTAAAATAAAATACAATACATAACTCACAATTTTCATAAAAAGATAAAGAAATAAACAACATTGTTTTCACCTGCAATGGAATAGATGCCAAACTGGTCATTCCTAGGTTTCTGGCGACCTTGCGGTTAGGGCTCGAATCCTGGGTGGTATGTTCTTCTAAATAGTTTCCCGTTCTCTTTTAAAGAAGGGTAACCTGGTGGTCTACGGGTAAGGTGTCGGACTTCGCTGCTGGGGTTCCGGGGTTCAATCCTCGGTCTCAGCACAGATTTAGCTGATTACCAAACCCTTCCTTCACCTCTGACAAGACATATTGTGAATGTGGGGAATGCCAGGCCTCCACCGTGGACTCAGATTCCACGTTAAACTGTAGGTCCTCCATTTCATATAACTATCACCCTACCATTACACATTAGCGTAAGTGCGTATAACCGAATGGGTAGGGAAACGCAGTGCTAATAATAATAATAATAATATTTCAAAGAAAATCCTATGTATCCTCTTTAATATGCCCTTTCTTTCCTTTCCCCATTATTATAGTCAAATGTCGATGTGCCGAATAGACAATAGTATTCAGTGGTAAAAAAATAGTATTGCTCTTGAAAAATAAGGACGTGCTCTTTATTTTAAACTTACTAGAGTTTGAAAAGTCCCTTGGCCTTTTACCGTTTTCCCAAAATATTAGATAAATAACAAATGTAATCTATTTTCCTTCTCTAACTTTATTGCTAGAACAAATCCTGGGGTTTGCAGTATATAGTAATATTGCGCGACTGAGCTACATAATTTGTATGTAGCCCAGTTGTGTAAAGATAATATACCGTCGCCCAGAGGATGACTGAATGTACAGCTTGCACATCCTTTCCGTGGAGGCTCTTTACGTGTCTCAATTAGATGAGATGACGTTGATAGTGAGTATGATGGTGTGGAACACGTGGAAACACAAATTAACTTAAACTTAATCAAGCAAACCCTGGTGACCGTTGGGATAATTCCTCTTTAGGAAAAAATACCAAAGATACCAGCCGGGAATATAATCCGAGACCCTTAGGTTCGTAAATAGGTACACTGACCACTACACCACGGGACTGTTTGGGGTTTGAAGACGTTTTATGAAATATGTGCTAATCAACAGCTCAAGAGATTGTTTTAAGACTTCAATAACTTTTCTATGAGTTATGAAACCCTGTCATATTAGCGTCCATATATTTAGCGATTAAGTGAGATAGATTGATACATAAAGATAAAAACACACGGGTCAATAAATAAATATATAGATGGATGGATAAATTTTTGACCTTGTGTCATGACAAACAAATTGCTTTCAACTTTTCGGCTGTGAAAAAATAGTAATATTACTAATCTATTTTTGAAACTCATTAAAATTTAAATATTTCCTTATCACGCATTTTTATGAAAATTAACTCTACCGACGAAGTTATTTTCTCCTGTTCGTCCAAATTTAGATTTTAAATTTATCATGTAGTTATATACTGGATTTTATTTAGCAAAACCAAGAGATTTAGATTTAACGATTTCTTGTCTAGGCCTGCCTCGTTTATTTATTTGTTTAGTTGAATAAACAGTTCTCCCAGACCTGGAGGATCAAAATGCTGATAACAAATTATCCAATGCTGTAACCACGTTGATTGGGGTGTGGTGTGCCACCTCCCACCCACAGTAGCTATGAATAAGAAAATGATATTTTAGATATGATCACCTCCCTAGCAAATATCCTATCTGCGCCACTGGTAAATCCTAGAATTACTGCCTCAGTTCACTAACAAAAATAGGAGCCATAAGTAAAGTATATCTTATTAAAGACTGATAGTTTTTAAATGCAAATATAAGATACAGACGTACGAGCATTATCGAGTAATGTCAATGAACCTCCGCGCCGGTAGCTGAAAGGAAGTAGAATCATAGCATGACGTGGCCATTGAGAGGAGGGTCCCGGTTTGACACAATTATGTAAGTGTTCCTGGCTAGAAATCCAGAGGCTCGATCCCCAGTACTTCCAGAATTTTTATGTCAAATAATGGGCCTGGACTGGGGTCAAACTCAACCTCGTGAGGACAAATAAGAAGCTACTTGAATAAATACGTCATTGCTCCTGTCTAGAAACTTGAGATTAACGGGTGGAGGGCTCTTTGTGATGATCAAATGACACCCTTTATCCGCAAATGTAAATATTAAAATCTCCAGCGGTGCCATAGCTCAATCTTAGGATCATGGAGGTTTTTTTTTTGTACAAGGTTGGCTATTTTTTTTTTTTCAATATTGTTCTGAAACAATTAATCTCATCTAGGGGGCATGGCTCCCCAAGAGGTGATTGGGGGTGCAAGATGATCAGAAAAAGAAGGGGGGAAACGTGAAACTAAAATATTAAAATGTCAATCAAATTAATTTCCCTATATTTAGTTTTTAAAATTGATATATAATATAAAACTCATAATAATAAACCATTAACACAAATTACGTGTATTCTGTAAATTTTACTAATGTTTTGCAATAATCTATCGAATCAATAATAATAGTTCGAGTATTTTCAAATTATTTTGTATATTTTTAATAAGTAAATTAGGTATACCCATGTGTTTTTAAAAATAAATTGAATTTTCATTTGGTATTTTCAATTGTATACAATATAAAACAGTTTAAATAAAACTAGTTTTCTATACACCACGTTTGGTCTACACATATTTGAATAAAATATTTTGATTAGGATGAGGAAAGTAGAATGTAGACCTAAATATATTTGAACTTGTATGGTAGGATAGTTGGAAATCAGATAGGAAAAAAAACCTTAGTACAAACAGCCGGGATAGAGACCCAACCTCCATGCTACCGGTAAACCAGATTAGAGGAGTTTCACGTCTATCACACGCCTTCATTGATGTTGTAAATATTATTATGGGCATGAAAACGTGAAGAATTGGGGAAATAAAACAAGTGATACTTTGGATGTAAATTAAAAGTGGGGGAATGAGTTTATAAAAGTGTTCCGAACCAACTTTATGAAAGTTTCTTCGTATGGCAGTTTGACTATACAACATTTTGAGCTGAGTCATAAAAGGAAAAAATTAATGTTTTCCAAGGGCATTACTTAATGTTGACTGACGTTCAACCACGCTACTAATTGAAACAATTAAGAAAATTACTACGAGTCTATAAATAAACATCCAGATTGTTTGTGACATAACGTGTCCTGCAACTGACCAAAATAGCACTCTGCAAGTAAAAAAACTTAATTAGTTGTAAGGTGTAATTGATCCATCAAAATAAACAATAGTCATAATTATTGAAATCAAAACTAGCAGATATGGGTAATAATTCACTACCATAAGAATTTCGACTATCGATTTCGAATCTTAGAATATATGGTCAACATAAGAGGCCTACTTAAGACATCGATTAATTCTAAAGTTGTTATAAAAATATAAATAATAATTAAATGCTAATTTTTTTTTCCATGAGCTTTATAAGAAAGCAAGTATTTTGAGTGTCAAAAAATTATTATTTGAGATTTTGATGGATGTTGACGTTTCATGAACCGTTGAACACAAAAAAGTTGTTTTCGCGATATTGTGCGCGTTTGTATCTGTTCATTGAACTGGAGTCTAAACCATTTTACAATCTGCCTGAAACTTGGTATTATGGCTTTCATAAGGCTACTCAGGGTTCTCTTTTCAATTATAATGACACCGATAAAATTAAGGATAGTTTAAATAGAGTAAAATACAGAAACTAAAATATTTTATCAAAATAGGCTCTAACGATTTTGATTAAAATTGAGATCTAGGAAAATAATTTTTTTTTATAACCAATAGACTTTCGGTGAAAAGTTATGCTATTTTTATTTCATTGTGTTACTGTAGCACTTCATACTATTTCGTTTTTATTTATATTACTATCGATCTTATTTTAGCCATAGCTATTGCCTTTAATGTGGAATGCGTCCACTTATGCACACTTTATAAACAGTTTTGTTTGTGTCTATGCACACTTTATAAACAGTTTTGTTTGTGTTTATGCACATTTTATAAACAGTTTTGTTTGTGTTTGCGCACACTTTATAAACAGTTTTGTTTGTGTTTGTGCACACTATATACACTTTTTGTTTGTATTTTTGCACACTACATACAATGTTTTGTTCGTGTCTGTGCACACTACATACACTGTTTTGTTTGTGTTTGTGAACACTACATACACAGTTTTGTTTGTGTCTGTGCACACTACATACATAGTTTTGTTTGTGTTTGTGAACACTACATACACAGTTTTGTTTGTGTCTGTGCACACTACATACATAGTTTTGTTTGTGTTGTGCACATTACATACACTGTTTTGTTTGTGTTTGTGCACACTATATATTATTTTGTTTGTGTTTGTGCACATTACATACACTATTATTATTGTGTCTATGCTCAGCAAATACACAGTGGTGTTTTGTTTCAAATACTAATGAATATTAATTTATAGCTACTATGATCATTTTGGAATTATTTTATTTTATCTAATAATATTTTGTAAATTGTATTTTCCTACATAGGGCTAGAGGGTACTTCTCATTCAGATAAGGCACCTACCTCAGTCAACGAGACAGTATCAATCAGTGTCAGGCCATATGGCTTAAAATACAATAGTATGTGTCGTTTTCTGGAACTACTCTATTCTGTATAAGCTCACACCCCTTTCACCCTTCATCTACAACTACCCTTTTTCATTTCAAAATAGCATTCATTCCAAAATAGACGTGGAAGGTATCAACGTGTCCCTAAAAAATATATACCCTAAATTTTAAGTTTAGTAATAAAAAAAGTTTACGATAAAGTAGAACTAGCTAATTTCCAGGGAAATTTTACGTAAAATATCATTGTTCAAATGGGGTGTTCAAATATTACGCAAGCACCTTAGGGGGTGGAGGGGTTTAAAGTTTTTCTTATTTTTGCTGACAAGGGGTAGAGGGGTCAGAACAATGCTTACGTAAGACATAGAGAGACGGGAAAATTTTGAGGGAGGGCGCATCGCAAGCTACTTGGACTTCAAGAAGCTTCGGGCAGAAATGAAGATGCTGAGTGACCAAACGAGGAAGACGTTACTGGTCAATAAATTTAAATTCATTGTAAACAAGAGTTAACTGTCAATTATTTCGTAATATTAATTTACACCTCTGTGTTAATAATTATCATCAATTTATAATTTGCATGAATTTTAATATTTTATCATCGCCTCTTACTACCTGTTGAGGCTATAAGGAAAATCGCATGAGAAAAATAATGATTATTTCTGTGAACAAATGGGGAAAAAAAGTTGACCGATCTTACGTAAGCAAGAGGAGGAGGATTTTTGCTTAAGGGGGGCGGGGGGTGAGTTAAAAATGGCCAAAAATTTCTTACGTAATAACGCCCCCTAAGATCAAAGTAAATTATAAGAAACTTAGATCTAGCCTTCCTCAATCATAAAGAGTTATTTTTAACATAGTAATATCAGAACTTATAAGATAATTGAGAATGGTTTTAGTGATATTGAAGCTTCAACACTGTTATTCTCATCTACATTACTACAATGAATAGTGTTTAGTGTGAATATACCTACTGAGCCAGCTGTGCTCTATTTTGTGTATAGTTAGTTATACTTATTCGCAGTAGGTGGCA
>CABFVX010000769.1:7126-64223 GCA_902151425.1 Timema shepardi
GAATTTAGACCTAACCTAAATTTTACCAATAAACCTTTAACAAATTTCCAAAGAGTAATTTTGACTAGTACGACCGAAATTGAATTTGTACCTTGGGAAAACTCCCATCCTAGGTTATGTGTCCAAGACACGGATGGATCAAGAAGTGACCATTGAGACATACGACATCAGTTTATAAGCAGTTATTCTCTGAGGGGAGGGGAACATAAGGGGAAAACAAAAGAACATAGGAGAACATTCACATGAAACAGAAGGATTGGCGCAATAACGAACAAATAGGTCATTGGAGAGACGTCTGGAACATCACGTGATCACCACATGATCGCTTCCCATGAAGCAACGCGAAAACAACACGCTCACAATGCCACACCTCTAATGTTTTTCAGTTACGTCTTTTCACTCGGGGCGGAAACAATGCGCGCGGGCAGGGGTGTTTGTTGACAAGACTTCACACACACAGACTGAGAAACGGGGCACTTTTGGTGAGTCCAGTTATGTTCACTCTTCGTGGTTGTAGAATTAGTGTTATTTTACTCATATTTT
Source organism: Timema shepardi (assembly GCA_902151425.1). NCBI lineage: Eukaryota > Metazoa > Arthropoda > Insecta > Phasmatodea > Timematidae > Timema > Timema shepardi. The sequence goes on from CABFVX010000769.1 coordinate 7,670, forward strand.
CTTCTTGCTTGTAACGTTGATTTCAAGCAACGTTACAATATATTAACTACGCCAACATAGGAGGGATGAAGAAGATAGAATATATTATATATGTATCCGCATTTACATGGAGGTAAAGTGGGAAACAATTTATGGAAAAAACCTTAGTACACCTGACTTAGGATCTTAACCTGGACCTCCCAGTCTCTGATCAACTAGACTGAATGGCTTAACGTTTAAGCCGCGTGCCCACCAGCATGGATTTCCCTGCTCTTCCTTCACGTAAAATACGTCTTAATTTCCTTTAAATTCCATCTTATATATCCCTGCCCCCTTAATTTAAATATGCCTGACAACCAGACGGGTAATAAGAGGCAGTATGTACAAAAAATAACATAGTGGAATTTAAATGAAATAATATAATACGACACAGAAACATATTGAGAAAAAAGTAATATTTATGTCCACCAACGAGCGTGGCAATCAATTTTCCAGACCTTAAACTAAAAAATATATAGCTTTGGAAATATCTCAAAACCTATCGGTTTTATAAAATGTATATTTAAAATAAAAGTTTTTAATTTTTAATGGTACTAAAACTCTGCAATACTACATTATTTCGTATCTCAACTAGTTGTGGAGATATGATAAACAAATTGAAAATTTCCTCTTATGAGAAGTACCCTCAAAGACATTTTCATCGGAAACTGAGATGTGCTATTTTATTTGTAATGTTTAACGATTCTTGGATACAAGCACAGACTAAACTGCTGGAACAAAACCCACTGATGGATTGGAAGTGGGAGCTGAATTGTATCCATTCAGACATTTCTTAAACAAGCACCACAAATAAAAAAATCTGATTTGTATCCATTCTCATAATATCTACAAAATCCTGAATTGTGTCAATTCTGAATGGTCTCTATTGAGACAGTTTTCAAATAAACAACTTTAACAAAAATCCTATCCACTGTAATTATTTGCATTATATCCACAAAATCTTGAATTGTATCCATTCTGAATGGTCTCAATTCAGACATTTTCTTAAACAAACACCACAAATAAAAAGTATGATTTGTATCCACTAGAAATATTTGTATTATATCCACAAAATCCTAATTGTATCCATTCTGAATGGTCTCCATTCAGACATTTTCTTAAACAAACACCACAAATAAAAAGTATGATTTGTATCCACTAGAAATATTTGTATTATATCCACAAAATCCTAATTTTATCCATTCTGAATGGTCTCCATTTAGACATTTTCTTAAACAAGCACCACTAATAAAAAGTATGATTTGTATCCACTAGAAATATTTCCATTATATCCACAAAATCCATTTAATTGCGGTGCCACATGTCTGATAGATGGCAACAGCAGAAACTCTCTTTAACTCATTCCGTTTTTATTAGACAACAGCACTATCACTAAGTTAATATAAACAAAACCGATAAACATTTATTCATGTTTCTTTTAAAATAATAATAAAAAGGTACTTTACAAATGATTGATTTTTAAAAATAATTATTATCCAGTTTAAAATTGGTATATGGAGAAGCATTTACGAAAATAAATTAATATTTTAAATATTTTGAAAAATGTAATATTTGAGGATCCCGAAATTTCATGAAAAATGTGTTGATGCCTGAAAGGTTAAGTTTTGTTGAGGAGAGTTCGTTCATAGTATTAAAAATTATAACTATTGCCTATTAAATACTGTGGTGCCATGTTGTAACATTCTTTGAATATTCATGTTATAAATAACAACGTTCTTTTGTGATTGATGAAAGTTTCTTTGATTTATTAAGATTATATATAACTTATTTTACAATATTAATTTTGCTATCATTAGAGATTTGTTTTGTTTCTGTGTGTAGAGATGGCAAAAAATATAAAACTTGTCATATTATGACAAAGAAAAACAAGGGTACATAATAACTTTTAACCATAGCCCCAAGAACTCCCTTCAAACCACAAGACGAATTTTATTATTTAACAGTTAAAAGCAAATATTTTAATTTTTAAACACTGACCTCCCTCTAGTTTCACTTCATCTGGATAATTGGTTAGGCATTTCTACTTATAGTAGGCCTATTGGGGACAAATTCACATTGTCTGGACATATAGATGTCGCGGAGAGTGGTAAATATAAACACTTTTTTGGGGGTTTTCAATAAAACTTAACAAAACTAGCACATAAAATGTAGGCCTGTGTTCAAGTTGAGTATGATGGCCTTTAATTAGAATTTCTTAATCCAACTTTAAACCAGGTAGGCCTACATTATAAACTGATGAAATTATCTGTATATAATAGGTTATGATACTTGATAACATTAATTAATTCTTTAGTTTAGAGTTAATACGATTTTTCTAAAATTTCATTCACTTTCTGCAGAATATTCAGATTTATAGAGAAGTTAAACTCCATTTCTTAGGGTGCCCCCAAGTTCATTTCAGCCCTAGCCCCCTCAAAATTGAAAACGTTCCAACGGCCCTGCTCAAAATGTTTAATTGGTCAATAGGAGCCCTAGTTTAATCATCGCACGTTTCATTTTTTTTTCATATGTCACTAAACGCAGCCATGTTAAAAATAATGATGAATCCTACATACAGTAAGATTTTAGTAGGATTTTTTTTATTAAATCTAAACACATTTTTTAGCAGTCAACGTGAATCACATTCTACTATATTATTATTATTGTAATTTTATAAACATTGATAATATTTATCAAACGTGACGACTTCAGATCACATAGCTTGACGTATGAATACGTGAAACTAGATCTATTAACTTTTCTAGCTGTCAGATAATGTTCTCCCTATGAAAATTGAACTGTAGTTGTTTTTTTTGTCACTATCTTTGTATTTTTCATTTTCAAACCTTTGAACTCTTAATAACTATTTGACGACATGCCAGATAAGTCACTACCATTCATTATGACATATTACAAAAATATGACACTACTGTTTTAATGAATTGTAAATAGCTTGACAGTAAAATCCCAATATAACTCAAAGCTGAATAGAAGATAAATAGAGTCACTTAAGCCTTGACAAATTCACAAACATTTCAAAATTAATTTACCCACAGGTAATCATAATACATTATTTACAGCATTTGGTTGATAAGTAAGGAATTTAATTGAGTAAACTCACACTAAATTATTGTAAAATAACCTTCATTGATGGGCACGCAGATTAAGGTGTCAACTTAGTCAAGTATGTTTTGGTGGTGATGGATATGTCGGGGTAAAATACCAGTTTGGAATTATCTATTTCCATTAATGTCTAACCACTTTTAATCTATTCAAATGCTGGTACTTTTACATAAATTATACTTTATCATCCTTGACCCATTAGTGTAAAATTAATTTTTTGTTTCTCAGATTGGTTTTAAGATACTGTAACCAGTTTCGGTGGTCGCATGGTCTAACGCACCACTTTCGCAGTAGACTAGACTGCTGATGACAGGGAGACTGAGGTTCGAATCTCGGCTGGGTGTACTGAAGGTGGTTTCTCCAAAAAGGTTTTATATTCTCCCTCCACGCAAATTTGGGTACACTTTCTCTAAATATAACCTTCCTAACCCCATTAGTGTAATTAGTACATAAGTGTATTACCCTAAGTGGGAGTAAGACGCAGTGATAATAAAAAAAGGTAATACAATTAGTTGAATTCAAAATTCATATTTTTCGTCTTACATTAGGTAGACTATTAAAAATATTAATTCAAACGTCGATTGGTGGGGAGTAGGACATCTTCACCCAGAAAAAATAAAATTCAAAATTAACCACACAAAAAAATCTTAAATCTATCTTAAGTGAATTAATAAACTTAAATGCGACTCAAAACTTTCCCTAACCTCTGGTCAATCCTGTGCTGATATAATGTGTGTTTGTAAACTACTTACATGTTAAATAAGGCAATAACATAATTTGTGCCTTTTATAAAATACAGACATAGTTGTTTGCTGTCAACATTGATTATATTTTACTTTGTTATTTTGACTACCTCTGTGGTTTAGTGATTGGACTTGCTGGCTACAGATCTAGAGGTTCCGGGTTCGATTTCCGGTGCTTACAGATCTTTATGTTAAACAGTGAATCTGGAATGGGGTCCACTCAACTACGCGAGGACAGTTGAGGAGCTACTTGGATACAGAAGTACCGGCTACGATCTAGCAAACTGAGATTAACAGCCGTGAGGTTCGTTCTGCTGGCCTGACCACATGACGAACTCTATATTAAAATATTGGTACTATCTTTGCCAACATGCAGCGGTTGCTCCGTTGGTACAGTTCGATTTAGGGCTGATGCCATAAAGATTATAGAATTATTTTATAAGATTGATAAAAAAAATACATAGCACCGCGTCTTACTACCCGTTCAGGTTATACGTTTAAGTACTAGTTACACTAATGGGCTAGGAATTGGGGAGGTTGAAATTAGAGGAAGTGAACCCGCATTTGCGTGGAGAGAGCTTGTAAAAACATTTAGTAAAACCATCCTCAGGCTACCCGACCGAGATTATAACCTCGATATACCCATCCTCAGCAATCTAACTCAACTCTAAACTATCGCGTTAACTAACTACGCCACCGAGGCGGGTCTTATGACAATGATGCTACTCGAGTACACAGGCGGTACTTGAAAAGATCGGAACACCGTCTAATGGTCAAGTCTTTATTTATACAGGAAGGTCTCTAGAGTCTTATCGGCCGAACCAGGGATAGTTTGTTTGCAAACACAATCTCGTATTTTAAACATTTGTGGGCCAAAGGTCGCCGACCGCCCTCTGATAATATTTTTTTTTTATCATATTACACAATAATGATCAGGAAGAAGACAGTCGTGAATCTATACTAGATTTTCTTTATTTGTAAAATGTGAAGGACTGACGTGAAGAAAGTGAGTGCATTGGACATGCTAAACCCCATTTCGTGAATTGAGCACATTTTTGCTCATTCCGTAAATTGCCTTATTTGCTTGTCCATTTCATGGTCTGGGTAAAAATTGCATTAACTCTTGCTCATTTCATGAACTGTAACTGAATGTATCATAATTTACCACTGGTTTAACTGAAACTAGTTTTAAGATATTATATTAAGCTAGCTCAACACAGCTTAACCTAACCTTTCATTCTAAAACAAAGGTTAAATTAACGACCAAATCTGTTCTTCGCTTGTCCATTTCACGGATCTGGGAAAAACTTGTCCATTTCATGAATTGGATAAGAATTGTAGCTGCACAATTCATGAATTGGAGTAATTTTTACCCAGTTTGAGAACTGGTCAAAGGGAGAGGCCAGTTCACAGAATAGGCAGAAATTTGCCCGATTATTGAATTGGGCAAATTCATGAATGCGGTGTGGAACATAAATATATATATATATATATATATATATATATATGTATATTAAAAAATCTAATAATAATTTAAGATCTTAAAATATATATATATATATATATTTATCTTCACTGAATAAAATTCCCAATCATTCATTTTATGTGATTAAAGTAGGTTTTTGTGAGTCAAACGAGTAGCTTAGAAAAAAAAAATCTACTAACAAACAAAACTAGCTTACTTATTCATTAATTTAATATATTTGAAGTATTTAATGTTCACTTTCTGAACCAACTGATTACATTAGCACACGAGAATTTCTACGAGTGAGATTGAAAGTGCCTATTAATTTTGCCAGGAAAGCTATTTTCACATACTTCCTAGGGTTCTTTTACGTGTAACAATCGACATGGGAACGGCAGTACTTCGCCTACGAAGGAAGTTGTACTGCGGATTTTCGCTCAACAAAAACCCATCAAGCCCGGCTGGATTTGAACCCACAAGTATCGGGTCCTGAGACGAGCACTTAACCCCAAAACAAACGAGGTCAACAATTTTAATCTTCAATAAGGCCGCTTACCCACTAGCAGAAACAAAACCAATATAAAACAAGAAAAATTGTTTGACGAAGAAGTTACCATTATTTTTAAATTGGAGCGTCTCCACAGACCAAAACTTTGTTCTAAAAGATTTCGATTCTCGAATATCGAACTGTTTGACGAAATCCGTTTGTAAAATGTTCGATGAAAACGTTTGAAGAGTAAACCAATCTGCGCATGCGCGATTTAGCCACGTTCTCAACGTTTGCGAAGAGTCCTGCAGTCCGTCACAGTCTTATGTTTTGAGTATACATGTAATTTACATAATTTTGATAGAAGAGACTGAAGTAAACTGTGAAATGATAATTTTTTATGCACAAAAGCATCCAGTTACCTTCGATATATCTAATAAGAAGTGACACAATATATTAATTTGTATCAATACGTGATAGAAAATAAATGAGGTAAAACTGTTTGTTTTATTTCATGAATGTATTGTTTTGTCTGATCATGATATCCCACAGCATCTAACACTTGTCCAAGGCAGATATCTGAAACAATTTGTTCCAAACTAATTGTTTCGACCAGTGAGAAAGTGGTCTAAGTCCTTTCATCCACGTAACTACTCAAATAATACTAAAAAGTCACGCGAGTGAAACCTAAATTACCAACCAGTAGCTTGACAATCACCGCTAATCAAGGACGTTGCCAGACCAAAATTTTAGGGGTGGTTTGGGGGACATGACTCCCCAGTGGTAACCGAAAAAGAAATATTTCAAATATTAAATGCCTCTATAAAATATCTAAAATTAGTTTAAATGTTAAATAATGGCAGGGATTAAATACTAAGTGCTATCAATTTGTTTAACATTTAGAAACTACATAGCGCCTCCTCCTTCCAAGTCTGAAAATTTACATTGAACAATTATTAAAAAACATAAAATGTTAGCTAACTGGAGTGGCGGGTTTCAGGTAGGGGCGTGGGAATTTAGAGAAGTAGTAATTTTTTGCCTCCTCTAGATTTATTTCACTCTTTTACGAATATAATACGATTAAGAAAATTCAAATAGCTTCTAAATCTAAAGGAATTGATTGAATTAAAAAAAATTAATATGAGAACCGTTTTAAATATATTGTAAAGGCATTTTAAATGTATAACGTAAGACCGCTCCAAATAGATTATATAGAAGTATAATTTAAAACAAAATCTTTGACCACTCCAATAGCTTTGCGGTTGCTGCCGGACAACCCCCGCAACTCTTTGAGCTGGGAGGGGGGGGAACAAGTACCTCAAAATACATTTTTGATTATTTTACATCCTACTTACACAAGCAAGTTTTCGGCCACCACTGATTCAACATGGATAATTTTAGAGATTATTTCGTTTTACTCTAATAAAGTTAGAAGTTTAAAAATATGTGCTTGTAGAAAAGGTTGTCAGCCCTGCGTCATAGTCCAAAATTGTGCACTTTTCAAATAGAGGTATTTTCAATTGACCAATTACTGTTCTAAGGACTTTGACTTTTATGTCTAGCTGTAAGATGTTTGGGAGGTTGAAGCTGGACCTCCTCCCCCCCCCCCTCTTTTTTATCCCACAAGCTCATTTTTGTTTATTTTCCGATTCATTTGAAACGTGTTATCTTGGAACTACCATTCGAATAGTTCTCAGTTAAAATGTTTTGTTTCCAAATCTCAAAGATATCAACAGTTCTTGTATATATACATATATATTTTAAATTGCCTCGTCTTACTACCCGTTTAGGTTATACGCCTATGTACTAATTACACTTATGAGTTAGTGATTAGAAAGGTTTAATTTAGAGGAAATTCACTCGCATCTGCGTGAAGGGAAAGTGGAAAACCATTAAGGAAAACCCGCCCTCATCGGGCCCGATTGGGTTTGAACCCCGATCTACCCATCTTTGGCAGTCCAGTCCAACACAAGCTTAGCGCGTTAATTCACGCGACCACCGAATCAGGTCCTTGAATATCTCTCAAAGGTACCCCGGAATTTTGTCTTCATTTAAAAAAAGATTCCATCTAATGCCGCTATGCTCATTATAGATATTAAACAAAATGTTGATATCACCATGTGAAGAAAATTAAACTCTACGTTTCTAGTGGGAAAATATTTTTTTAATTTTGGCCATAAAAAAGTTTTTTTTATATAAAAAAGACTACAAAAACACTGTCTTTTTCACACGTCTCCTACACCCCCCCCCTTAAAGTGGATTACCCCAGCTTTTTTATTTTATCTTCACACAAATGCGGGTACATTTCCTTTAAATTCCACCTTCTACATCTCTACTCCATTAGTGTAAATATGTGTGCCGATAGCCCGGAGAGGTAGAAAGACATGGAACACAAAATAAAAACCATCGCATTATTTGACGCGGTTGTTGCCTCGGATACCTCGCGATTGGCTGACCTTCCCCACTAGACTCATGTTGTCATGGCAACTTTCGACTGTCGACACACGCGCACAAGCTCGTCGTCAGCTGATTGCGCGCCGAGAGACTCGGCAAACTCGGGACGAGTTGTACCCGCGGTGTTTACCCGATGACAGCGCCAGTGGCTGTCTGTTGACGGTCGTGGTAAGGGCGTTTACGACGGATAACGGGGGACGGGAATTTCAGGAGTCAGCTGTTAGACCAGGTACGCCTCTTTCACACCTTCATATAATGTTTTGGTGGCTCTACAAACGCTTTCTTTTGTAAAAAGGGCTATTACAAAAAAAACAACCATCAAGAATTATACATTTCAATGAATACATGAAGCATTAGGCTTAATATAAAGCTTACTGACTGAGCATAGCGAGAATCTGTTTTAACTTGACCATTTGTCATTTCATATATCTGTCAGGATCTTTGCTACATGATAGCTATCAAACGCGTTGACCAATTTTAACCAAATTTTGCAGGGACATTTTTTGAACTTAGGCCAAACAACGTATGTACATACATGGTTTATCAAGCTAACTATCCGTTTAAAGATAGATAGTGGATACTTAAAAATCCATATTTTTGTTCCACCATACCTACAAAATATTTGGACCAATATTAACTAAATTTGGCACTGAGATTATTTGAACCAAGGCCGAACGATTTTTGTACATAGTTTTTCCATGCGATTATTACTTTCAATATAATGACCGCTTTAAATGTGTTTTTTTAGCCCGTCAAAAGTGATTTGAAATTATGATTTTAAGCAATCGATCGAGCACCTAAGCTGTATTATTTTAAAATTATGGTGACATGTATTGCGAGACGGGCGTCTTACACCGCATGAACAAAGGTTATTATTTATATTAATAAAAAGAAGCGTTTTTCTGTCTGTTTGATGAGCATTGCGCGATATCTACCGCACGTCAAGGGCTGAAATTTTAAAATTGGTAGCTCCTCTGTACCATCATATGCACCTAGAAATTGGAATTTTAAATTTTTAATTGGTTTTTCTTAAGTATATTAAAAATTGGTTCGAAAGTAAAAAAATGAGTTTTTTCTGTATTTCTGAAGCAAATAAAAGCGTTTACTCGGGGTAACCCGTCCATTACATGGTTACTCCGAGCAAAGTTGGATTCTGATAGTCTATGAATATAACGTACGTAACGTGTAAATGGTATTCATTTATTTACTGTCAAATTTGATCGCCAAGAGAAAAATATCAACTTCAAATTCAAAGAGAAATTATAGGAGATATTTCAACTTAAAATAGAAAAATAAATCTTAAAAGACTTCAGTAACGATAAGAACATGACGTAATTCCCCTTTTTTGAAAGGAGTGAGGTTTACTATTTATAGAACTACTAGTGAGACTGTCATAACGATAAGAACATGGCATTATTCTTAACATTATGTAATTTTCATTGTTTTAATGGATGTGTGCGAGATGTTTGTTCATAGAACTACTAGTAACACTGCAGAAATGATAAGAACATGGCATTATTCTTAACATGATGCAATTAGAAGTTTTTTAAATTAATAGAGTGAGGTTTTCTATCCACTTAAAACTATTAGTTGGTATAATGCATCAGACAAAAAAATAGTCTAATCACCTACTCAAACGCTCCAACATATTCTTCAACATTATTTAACAAAATAATAACAGTTACAGTTTTTTGTAATGGCAGATGCAGCTTACTAAAGTAGAACGAATTAAATAAAAATACATAAATACATAAAAACATATATTTAATTTTCTAAATATAATATATCATTTTGTATGGTATGGATTACATTCTTACCCAATCTAATAAAACCCAGTCTTCCAATATAATTTTAATGAATATAATAATAATAATAATAATAATAATAATAATAATAATAATAATAATAATAATAATAATAATGAATATCCTTCACGGGTGTTCTGGAATTTAATGAAAACCTTTTATATTAATTTAAAAAGTTCGTCATCTAATGCTGCTATGCTCATGAAATATATTCAACAACGGTTTATATCACCGTATGAAAAAAAATTAAACTTTTTTTTTTAAATTGAATCAATATTTTTTTTAATTTTGCTATAAAAACTGCAAAAGCACTGTGTTTTTTTTTCTCGCATCCGCTGCACTCTTACCTTACAGCTAGCTATATTTTATCTCTTTATCTGGTGTGATCACTTGAGATTTAACGTTTATATTAACATAGGGGGCCAGTGGTGCACCTAGAAGCTACTTGGGGGTGGGGCTATATTCAAATTGAAGCTATTATTTCTGTACTTTTCCGATTGGAAATTTTAGGGGAACTTTTAATTTGAGTATCGAGTCGTAGTTTGGTCCTAGAACTTGCAGTCGACACGTACTTATTTGGCGCACTCTAATGTATTTATACTTATTATGTTTTAAGCGTTTTTATTTCCTTCGCGTCTAATTACTCGTTCGGGATATACTCATATTTATTAGCTATGCTAAAGTTTTAAGGATTAGGATGGTGTAATATTGAGAAAACGTGCCCGAATTGGCGTGAAGAGGGAGCTAGAAACTATTTAAGATAAATCAACTTTAGTACACCCGGCCAGGACTCGAACTCTAACCTCGTGAACTAGACTGAATAAACTTGGCGTTTAATCTGCATGCATGTCCACCGGTCCGGGTGTGTAGTAATAAAAGTTTTACGAAAATTGTCAAGAGTTCTGGAATTAATCAAGATGAAGGGTATATAATTCCTGATTTTATCAAGTGATAATTGTGTAGTGAGCAGAAAAATGGGTGTGCTGGTCTAATCTTATAATGTAATGTATTTAACTCAAAATATATTGTGGTTTATGTTATAAATCCCTGTTGGTATCTGTCAACTTAATTTAGGGGTAAATAATAACTCGAAGTAAAATACCACTATCAAAATTTGTTGACTTGCTAGACAACTGAACGTATACAATACGTTTTAGAGGCTCCCTTAGCGGGGGTGGGGACGGGAATTCAAGTTAAGTTCCGTGTTTTTATACTATTCATATTATCACCTCATCTGCTCAGGTAATACACATACATGGTAATTACTCCACAGGGGTAGGTATGTATGTATGTATGAGGAAGGAAGCATTTCAGAGGTAATATACCTGCTTTTGCGTGGAAGTAGAGAGGGGAACCTTTTAGGATAAAAACACACTCGGTAGACCCGACTGGTACTCGAACCTTGATCTCCACCATCATCGACAGTTATAGGATATTCCGAGTGTGACTCGTTAGACCAGCGCAAAAAAAAAAATCAAATCAATAATCAACATTATTTAAAAAAATAACACTATTAGAATTTAAGCTTTTACACTTTCAAACAAAATATTAATACTTTTTTAATGATAAAAATAATCTCTCCTTAAACCTACTTAGCAATTTTAGCATTCGCTTCGGTGGCCGCATGGACTAAGGCATTACTCTCACAATAGACTAGACTTACGTTGATGGGAAGATCGGGGTTCGATCCCGGTTGGGTGTATTGAAGGTGGTTTTCCCTAAATGGTTATTCAATCTCTCTCGACGCAAGTGCGGGTGCACTTCATCTAAACTAAACCTTCCTAATATCTAATACATTAGTGTAATTAATAAATAGATGTACAACCCTAACGGGTAGTAAGACGCGGTGCTAATAAAAAATTAGCGCATTGCCTTGAGTTGAAAAAGGTTGAAAATCGGCGCCATAGATTATTCGACCACCGAAGCATATCACCTTTTATGCTAGTCTTAGTAATCCTTTTTTTTAGAGATAACCTTTCATTTTTCCTTCCTATAACAACTAAACACGCTGGATTAAGAGTCGCGACACGTCTCACTTCAAGATAGCGCACACAAACAAAGTATTATCTCGATACACATTGCGAATTTTGCGACTATGTATCTTCTATGCCTCGCTAAATATGCTTTAAGTTAGTTTTTTCCCCTTGAGAAAACTAATTAACTAAATTGTCAACAATTGAATGGATACTACTTACAAATGCGTCACAACAGTTTTAAATGCATTTAAAAAACTCTGCAAGTTGTTTCACTCTTAACATTGCAGTACAGATCTTATGAAACACATAGTTGCCAAATCTTATCCACTTGAGACAGATTGACAATATTTATTTATTACAAAAAAATTAAGTCAAACAAAGTTGAGACTCTTCATAGATATATATTTGAAGTTTGATTTATGCCAATAATTGTGTAATATTGTGTTTATTATTATTGTTATTATTATTACATTAAACCTGCTTTAAATAGACACAATACAAAATCATCTGTGATGAGTAGGTTGGGTTTGAATTCTAATTTGCCAAACTGAAGATGTTTTTCACAAGTCGGTTAGAACAAATGGTTTTCCCTCTTCTATCCTTACGAATGTGCGTGCACTTTCTTAAAAAAAATCACCAAACTGATCCACACAGTGTTAGATTGATTAGAATTCAAGTCAATTATAGTTTTATGTTCGATAACCGTTTAGATCAAATAGCCAAACCCCAAGTAATCCTGCGCCAAAATAATCATCGGAACACAATACTAAAACTCACATCCGGTAAGCAAACTTCTAAGCTAAGTTTCAAACAGCTGTGCTTTGTCTTTCCAAGAGGACATTGGTTCAAATTTCCTACCGTTATCGGTGGGGGATTTAGTGGTGCTTAACTCAGCAGGGCTACGTATATTAATATTTAAATGTAGTGCTAGGCCATCGACAAATAATATACCTCCCCAGACACTCAGCCTCCGGGTTTAAATGGTTGCGCTCCTTTGGGTAGCTTGAGCCCTTCGCCACTAGGATCGTTGCGGTTAGTCCTATCATCACCCAGCAGTGACACTAGCGAAGCCCAGTGTTGAAGGACTCGAGCGGGCAAAAGGAGAGCAGCGAAACCCTGTAAGGTTGAGAGTCTGTTTCTATCAATTGTCTGTGTGCTAGGCCTATGTCTTGCACCTGTTTTTTTTTGTTGCTATATGCAACTTAAACTAATTTAAAACAAAAATATAATGTATTTAAGACTGAGGAAAGTTTCTAAAAGAGTGTACCAGTATTTGCCTGGAACTATGAAAATAACACTTGATAAAACTGACTTCAAAGAATTATTTTTGTGTATTTTTCGTTCACTTTTTGAACACATTAATCATTTCAAGACTTACAAACTAGCCTAATACTAAGAAAAACACAACATTTGGTCTCTTATCCAACAATTTTTCAATTATTATAGATCTTATACCTGATTGCTAACGATTACAAAGCGTAATGAGAGTATAACTCCTTATACCGATTTATTACGCCTGTGTCCTCGGTCCCGGCAAAGATTTATCTGATTACCAAACCCTTCCTTCACCTCTGACAAGACATCTTGTGAATGTGAGGAATGCCAGGCCTCCACCGTGGTTCGGATTCCACGTTAAACTGTAGGTCCTTCATTTCATCTCTCAATCACCCTACCATTTCACATTAGCGTAAGTGCGTATAACCCGAACGGGTAGTAAGACGCGGTGCTAATAATAATAATAATTACGCCTGTGGGAAAGTTTTTGCACCCGAAATAATATTACCAGTGGTATAATAAATTGTTGTCGCACATAGAATACATTTTCAAATATTTAACGTTGTATCTGAAACTGCAACAAAATCCAATCATTGAAATATACAAACGAGTAAGTATACTTTTTCACATATGAATGTAAAATTGAATAAACGGACGCGTATCCAATATTATAAATATCTATGTGAATTGGATGAGTTGACCCAAATCTTCACTGTCCAACGTCACAACTATCTAACAACGCTGTGCAATGCCGGCCGGAGTGAAAATTGAACTACCACACATTTTGAAAATTCAAAACGCCACCATAAATGAATGGAAGGTGTTACTGGCCGGTGGTCTTTTTCAAAAATAAATTTTATCTTTTCTTATAATGTCTTTCATATAACATACCAATGTAAAATCAAAAGAAAAAAAAAGTTTCTAGCAAGACAACTTTTTCATGTTTTAATCAACATATTTTAAGAGGTATAATATGTTTTAATATTTTTCGAAACTCCTGTAAAAGATAGCCATTTAAGATTTTGAAAGCGTTGTTCATGACTATTACTAGAACCACCATATAATTATTTGCTCCTCCCCACAAGTGTAACAAGACTTATGACGTGATATAGTTGAAAACTCGTAAAACTGAGACACAATTCATATTTTGCTAAAACTAAGTAGTATTAAATATTTTTGTGATTAATATTGTTTTCACTAGATTCATCAGTTGATTCCATAAAGTATAGCATGCTTATTTTATATTATTATTATTACTATCCGTTCGGGTTATACGCACTTACGCTAATGTGTAATGGTAGGGTGATTGTGAGATGAAATGGAGGAACTACAGTTTAGCGTGGAATCCGAACCAAGGTGGAGGCCTGGCATTCCCCACACTTATTTTATAGAAATAAACTGTTAATTTTTTATCTACAAAATGGCAACTCCGCTGGGTATAGAAAGGCAGCGCTGACGAGGAAACCAATGGATTGGAAAGAGATGGCAAGTGTCTGTATTGCATTTTAAGAGTGGGGTAGTCTATAGCTCGCAGACCATTGTTATTGTTTTTCTCGCCTTGCACACGCGTTTTGTCAATTTGTTTGTTATGAAAAGTCTGTCACGTACCTCACATTCAGGACCGCCTCAAGTGGTATAGTGGGGATTGGGGGAGGGGGGAAACAAAGTGTGGTAACACTCAGAGTGCTGGACTTGAGGGGGGGCGCTGTGCCCCCCAATGCTGACTTAACAAAGCTAATTATCTTAAAAATATGATGGATTAAGATTTAAGTCATTATTTTTATTTTCAATTTTTTACATGGCAGAGTATAAAGAATAACTTTATATAGGCATAACTTGCATTAAAATCCGATTAGAAATAAACAAGGAGAGAAAAGGGCAGTGTTTTTGCAGTTTTTGATCAAATAAAATAAAATATTTCCATCAAAAACCTGGTTTAACTTTCTTCGGGTGGTATTATCAACAATTGTTGAGTATCTGTCAAGAGCGTATCGGTATTAGATTACAAACTTTTTAAATGAGAACAAAAAGCCGTCATTAAATTTCAGGGTACCCTTGACAGACATTCAAGAACTGTTGAGGTCACCGTGCGAATAGAAATAAATTCTACGTTTGTACTGAAGCAATATTTGATTTATTTTGACAAAAAAAGTTTATATATATAGAAACTACAAAAACTCACCCTTTCTCGCTTCCCCTACATCCCCACCTTAAGACGTCACTGGTTACATTACATTGCAGCTCACTTCAACCATATTGAGGGCTGCCAATCAAAATGATTGGGAAGCTAGATTTATACTAGAAGGTTTTAAGAGTGATTGTAACTATCCCGGCGGATTAGTGGTTAGAGCCTTTTGCAGCTTACCTAGGTATGCCGGCTTCAACTCCTGGATGGCAACGAAGGATTTTTCATGAAAGGGAAATTATCCCCATTGTCACCAGGGTTTGCTTAGTTGGGCCTTAGCTGGTTGTATTAATTATCATAATCATCATCTCATCTCATCTCATCAGAACACGGAAAGGATGTACGATTAGTGCATTTGGGCGTCCCCTGGGCAACGGTTAGGCCTACTAAAGTACTGACTAGTATATATTTTGCACCACGTCTTACTAACCGCATTTAATTACATTGATGACGCATTGGAGATGAAGGTACAGTAAAGAGTAATGGGTGCACGCATTTTTGTAGAGGTAGAGTGCTATTTGATAGAGATATATTTAAATATCTTAAACATCTTATTTCAAGAATTAAATCCTTAGAATAAAACTCAAATAGAATTGGAGTACCACGTAAGCCTAAATTAGAAATACAAAAACATAAAGATCTAAAGGGTATTTAAAATATTAAACTATTTATACACCGAATATCTTGGTAATCTTTAATATTATGAATATAAAAACAAGCACATATAAATAATAAAAACTTAAACAAAGCACGAGTTAAAAGAGGAAAAAAAGCCAATTTATCATAACCCATTGATAATATTCTTATTATTAACCCTAATGTACTTAAAGTAGATAAAGCAATAATCTTTCTTAAATCATATTAATAACTAGCACCCAAACGCACGAAAACGTCCACAGTTCACCTAAGCTGGATTCTAACCTTGACCCTCTCAGCACCGGCAAGCCAGATTATATCTTGACACCTTAGCCCACATGTCTACCAATATGATTAACACAAATATTAATTTGAATCTTAAAAGGCTTTTAGTTTTTCGTCAAATATGACATAAAAAATACTATCCACAATTCCAAAGAGTTGAATTATTTATACCTAAAATAAATTGTCATATAAAAATGTACTGTACACTCTGTTTGATTTTAAAGGAACCAAGCTTACCTTCCACGTTTCCACCATGGCGTAGCCTATAAGATAGAGGCATAGTATGATACGTCAAGGAAAGACTGCTACAAAGTGTTGATTAAAAGGTTCTACGAGCCAAATATAAAATATAAAATGTAAAAAAAATTTTTTTTAATTAATTCTAATCAATGTAGTAAAATAGGGGTGAATAGTAAGACGATAGCAAAGCGTGTGTGTGAAATTGAAAGAAGGGGATGATGAGTATGTCAACAAGCAGTCTAGGGAAGTGAATTAATTACTCATTGTCAAGATCATTATAGTGAAGGGAGGAGGCGCTCAGGTCCCAAGAGTTGGACTAGGAGAATTTCAAGACTGTCTGACTAGAGATACAACCCGCACATCACGATTAATCTAAATTTTCTGAAGTAGGCAACACCCTTCAGTTATCCCATGTAAAGGGATATTATACGTTAGATGAATTCCAAGGAGAGGCAACTGTAGGGTTGGAAACTACATTTGAGGAGGGTTAGCGAGGACACTCCCTAAGCACCCTGTCGAGAACTGAGCCCCAAATTCCAGGGGTCAACAGCGTAGACCTGACACTTCCGGTCTAGTAGTTGGGTGAGCCCCGTCACATGTTTAGGAGCCTCACTCATGGTCAAAAGCCGAGAAGTGTTGAACCCTAAACACTGCCCGACCACCTTTTGAGAGATACCCTATTCTAGTACAGGCTGGGACGGATTTATTCCCCCGCAAAGAGAGGGAGCAGGTGAGCCACGAGCTATTCGAAGAGCAGTATTAGGGCAGGTGTTGATAAACTTATTTTTAAATCCTATAAAGGCAATAATATTGACAATTAGTAAGTGTGAATTAGGTGTGACCTTTAAGAAAGTATTAGCAGATAGCTACACCGTAACGCACCCCCATTTTCCAAATGTTTAAAAGATAAATATCTAATTCGAGGTGATGTCGGTTATAGTGTTAAAAGATTTCCTTGTTGTTGTTGTCGTGCTTATTCGATTGATGTTGCGAAAGGATGGGCATCAGCAGTCCACACTTCCCAACAGTTGTTGTATCCGGTCTCGTTTGTGGAAAAATTGAAATCATTCACATTGATATGAAATTGACAAGTTTTACTACATAATAGACCTACATGCCAATATCATGTTCAAAACAAAATTTCCTACCATTATCAGTGACAGCACTGAATAATTGTACTCCTCGCCGTTGGATATACAAAAACGTGATTTGATTCCAGGCAGCGTTTAAAGTAGTTTTAATTATAGAATATACTGTATAGATAGGAAAATATTTACTCCAAACAAAGTTTAGGATACTGGATCAGTTTACCTAAGGATGAGCTACATACTATAAACTTATCACAATACATTGTTAGGATATTAAAATCTCTTAGACTACGGTGGGCAGGACATGTAGCACGAATGAAAGAATCTAGAACCTTGTTCAGGATACTGACTGGGAAGCACAATGGGAAGAGACCATTGAGAAGACCTAGACATAGTTGGGAGGATAACATTAGAATGTATCTGAAATAGATAGGCTGTAATAAGGTGCACTTGATATAAGTAGGTCAAGATAGAGATAGGGGTGTAATGAGGTGGACTGTGTAGAATTATCTCAAGATAGGGATAGGTAGCGTACTTTTGAGTTCCTAATGCTATAGAGTAAGTAAGTATACTGTATAAATTATACAATACTCGGATATTAAAATCTTTACTGATGGGGCTGAGGAATTTGTCTTGGGTTAAGTTTTTTTTATCCATAACCTCTCACTTCCCAGTTGTAAACTTTTTTTTTTGCTCCGGGTCTTATGGACTATTAAAATTAACTACACTAATGACGTAGTGATGAAAACGGTAGAATTAATGATAAATGTTCCCATATCTGTATGGAGGAAAAGTGATAAAACATTTAAGAAATCCACTCTCGATGTAACCTACCGGGGTTTGAGCCTTGACCTCTCCAGTCAACGACAATCTAAACTGGATAATCATGACATTTAGTCTATTAGACTACCGGTGTGGGTATTTGGTTAAGTGAATTTAAAAATAAGTCTCACTGGCGATCAATCCGTATGGCCTGAAAGTGATTGACACTTTATCGCTGAACGAGGCGGTCGCCTTAAGGTTATTCAATATTCAAGAATTCAAAAATAATTTCGTATTCCAGTTTAAGAAACTAATTCTTTTTCCAAAATTATAAACTGGAGTATTTGTTCTAGGAACTGTCGCAATCCTTGATAGTAGTTTAATTATAGGACAAACTAATTTACCTCTTAATATGAAAAAAATAATCATAATTAAAGAAAGAAAAATCGTACCAATATAAGTAAGTATTTACACCCTATCCCCAACTTGTGAATCTAGTTTTGACGTTGTACAAAAACACACATAATATACATAATTCACAACGACCTGGCTAACCGAGAAGTGGAACACATCTCGTCAAAAATACCATGCGCTTCCTTGCCATCTTCTCTACTAAATGGCGCGAACTGGTGACATGTCCATGATGTAATTATTGTTCCCCCAAACATAATATATGTCTCTGACGTAATATTTATTATGCGCTTAGTGACCATCTTGTTTGAATGGCGCGAACTAGCAATAGTTTATACGAAGTCATGTTATTTCCTTTATATCCTGGAATACTTAACATATGAAGCGTTAAAAATAGATATAAAGATATCAATTATTGGTTTATTCTCCATACCCAACACAAAATACAAATTATTTATATTTAAAAATATATCAAACCCTTTGTTACTAACTCAATGAGTTTGATAAAAAGTGCTTCTTTCATGTTGCTATAGTTTGTATATGTTGTTTAGACTAAATTACTGAACCATGAACTGCTTCAGCCTAAAATGATTCTAATTTGTTTTGTTTTAAAACATAGAGACCTACTTGTAGGATTAAAAGTTTATTTTAATCTATGTTTTGTGTATATTTTCTCTTCAATTAAAGATGATATTTTAGTACGTTATTACAATATATTCACCGAATCACAAAATCAAAATATGGGCTCTGTTCCAATTAATTTAAAATGTTGTTATTTCTACTTCCCGGTATATTTGGTTATTACAATTGGAAACCACGCAAGTCACGAGAGGTTCTGTATTGCAGCAGAACTGACCTCGGCGTTTATCTCTTTGTGACGACGCGACGGTTTGTTTTCGTTTTGGGGAGCGTTACATCGCCAAATATTGATCTTTTGAGCTAAATTTCTTCTTCTCTTTGGCTTGATTCCAAGAATATTTGTTTTGTAATGCGTCAACACAGGATTAATGATGAGATGACCTGATGGTCTAGGGGTTAAGGTGTTGGACTTCTGTGCTGGGGGTCCGGGTTCAATCCTCAGTCCCGGCACAGATTTATCTGATTACCAAACCCTTCCTTCACCTTTGATAAGAAGTGTATTAATAAACAACTTGTGAATGTGGGGAAATGCCACGCCTCCACCGTGGTTCGGATTCCACGTTAAACTGTAGGTCCTCCATTTCATCTCATGCGTATAACCCGAACGAGTGGTAAGACGCGTAATAATAAAGATTAATGATGGTGCTAATGGGAACTGCACCAACATTTGCTTGGAAGGAGGATATTTCGCCATTTGTGGGCACGTGGACTAAAGCGTCAAGTTCATCTAGTTTGGTTTGTAGGTGACGAGATGGTCAGTATTCAAATGCCGGTGGCATATTGCAAATGGTGGCAAATAGTTGGTTGTACTGAAGTTATTTTCTTTGATGCTTTCCCACTCTAACTCTTCGCAAATACTGGTGATTTATTCTAAATCATATCTTCATAATCCCCACAATCAAGTGGGGAATGCCAGGTCTCCACCCTGGTTCGGATTCCACCTTAAACTGTAGGTCCTTCATTTCATCTCACAACCACCCTACCATTACACATTAGCGTAAGTGCGTATAACCCGAACGGGTAGTAAGAAGCAGTGCTAATAATGATAATAATAATAATAATAATAGTGTAATTAAATGTGAGTAGTTTGGACTAGATGTAAAAAAAACATTTACAACATTATTTATTTAATTTACGTATTTACCCGCTTTGGTGGTGTAGTTAGCTAACGCGCTTGTTTAGTATTGAGCTAGACTGCCGAGGACCGGGAGATTGAGATTAGAATCTTGGTCGGGTGAACTGGGGGTGGTTTTACCTAAATGGTTTGCCACTCTCCCTCCACGCAAATGTGGGTTCACTCCCTCTAAATTAAACCTTCCCAATTCATAATCCATTAGCGCAATTAGTACTTAGCGTATAACCCGAACAGGTAGTAAGACGTGGTACAAAATAATTAAAATTTATGCATTTGAAAAGTTTTCAAGAAGCTGGTTACTTTGAAAAAATTAATTAATCAATTAACCAATCAATTTAATCTTTTTTTTTAAATCGGGGCCCATTTTAGTCGTTTAAGACTATGTTTGCTGTTCAAGTATAACATTCATTAATCAACGATTCAAAAAATAGCTAATTGAACGTAATACTAAAAACCAGTTTTAGTTTAAACAACTATAAGCGTCGTCCTCTTTTAATTAGGTGATTCTTCAAAATGACAAGGATTAAATTAAGTATACTTGTGAAATGATTTATTGTTACACTCATAAATAATGGTAAAATGTATTCAAACTTTCAATCGCCTAACAAGTCAATGCGTGTCTTCAATTTAATGGGATGGATTGAGGAATACAAACTTCTGATATTAGACGCTATAGAAGAATATAAGCACGATAATAAATCACTTTCTAATCACAACTTTTGGGAGGGGTCGCGTCACTGAAAATTCAATATTACAAAGAAGTGGAGAGGGAGGAGAAAGGAATTTAGATCCAAAAAGTTTGAAACAAATTTATTAAAGAATAAATAAAGATACATATCTAGTTTACTATTACTATTTTCAACATTCTTAATCAAGCAATAATCATTTTATCGGCACTGAATCAACCATTCTTTAGGAGCTATTATCTTGATTAACTTTATAATAAAACCCACTTTGGCGACCGCATGGTCTAAGGAGCTACTGTCGCAGTATACTAGAGTGCCGATGACTGTGAGATCGTGGTTCGAATCTCGGTCGGGTGTACAGAGGATGGTTTTTTCTAAATTGTTTTGCACTCTCCCTTCTCACGCAAATACGAGTACACTTCTCCCAAATATAACACTCCTCATTCCTAAAAGATTAGCGTAATTAGTTTATAAGTGTATAACCCGAATGGGTAGTAAGACGTGGACCAAAAAATAGCTTTATTAAAGATTATTTAAAGTTTACCAATACTACGCGAGTTAAATTGCTGTCTATATATCCTTATATTTAAACTACTTATTTTGCTATACTTTTCTACTATACACATTTTAGTATTAAAAAAATCTAATACCTATCTTCATTTAAACAATTTTTTTTTTTTAGTGAAATTTTATCTGAGCCTTTATTCCCTTGCAAAATTTGGACCAAATAATATAATTTTATGGTATATATCTAGGTTTTGTGTCTTATTGTTTTGGGTAAATTACATTGTTATGTTAAAAATTCATTTCGTTCACCCCCCCCCCCCTCCCGCCCTTTAATCATATCGAATTTTGAAACCCCATTTTTAAACAAATTGATTTTTATCTGTGTTTTTTAATTAATAGATTCTTTTTCCTTTATGTAAAATCTTCCTTTTGCTGTCATCTACAAAATACATTCAAAATATATTTGTAAATATAGGCATACATCGCTGTACAAGCAAATAAATATAAAAATAGAAATTATTTTGCTTATGGTAAATAAGATACATTGAAAACATTAAACTAACAAACTAATGTGCTTGGCGAAACTCTTGTTTATCACGAACAAAATGTTTCCAATAAAGCATCGGTGCAACGCGATGCATGAAGAAGCGACCGGAAATGGAAGGGTGGTCATCACGCATGACGTATAGTTTTGGCGGTGAACGGCAATTTAGTGGCGGACACTTGACCTGCGTAAAGAGGGGGGAGCGCGACTGTACTTTCATTTACTCTTCCTTTATTCAATTGATGACCAACAAAAAACAAAAACAAACCTACCATTGCTGTCAAGAAATTACCAAATAGGATTTAAAAATCGTGTACGAAATTTATAATAATAATAATAATAATAATAATAATTATTATTATTATTATTATTACTAACACCGAATCTTACTACCCGTTCGGACTATACGCACTTACGCTGATGTGTAATGGCAGGGTGATTGTGAGATGAAATGAAGGACCTACAGTTTAACGTGGAATCCGAACCACGGTGGAGGCCTGGTATTCCACACATTCACAAGTTGTAAATAATACACTTGTTGTCAGAGGGGAAGGAAGGGTTTGGCAATCAGATAAATGTGTGCCGGGACCGAGGATTGAACCCCGGACTCCAAGCACAGAAGTCTGACACCTTACCCCTAGACCGCCAAGTCACCTATAAATAATAATTACAATTAATTTTAAATACGTGCACATTTGAGTGTAGACTATTAAATGTCTGTCTTCTTTAAATAATAATAAAAATAAAAATACAGTAGGATATGGCTAGTTCGAGATTGGTTAATTCTAAAAATTGGATAGTTCAAGACAAATATTATTCCCCATGAAATCAATGGCGAAAATTAACATTTAATTCTAATTTTGGAACGAAATATTTGGATAATTTTAAGCCTATTTATATTGATAATTTTTTCGAGTTTGTACTCATTTCAAACCTAACTTAATGATTATTCGATCGCCCCGTATGCCAAGAATGTCAAATAAAGTTTAATATTGACGTATAGTAAGATAGAAGTGGATTATTCTGCATCGGCGGCGAGTGGGTTTCCTAGATTGGGGGAAGTGTTTGCTCGGCTTTCATCGCTTCTGTGTAGAAAAAAATAATCACGTGACGCCCACCATGGAAGGGGTAATTTTTTATATTGCCTTTGCTCAATGATTTAGGTCTCCGATTTTCATATGATCATTTTTCCAAGCTTTTTCATTTTGCCTTTAAATGTTTTTTTTTTCTGTTGTGTATATTGTGTCTGTTTTATATAGTACTGTATATATAAAATTTGTGTACATATATTCACGTTTTAATATAGGATTAAGTTTGTAATTTTAATATTTATTCTACGTAGATTAGTTGATCTACTACAATTTAAATTTCTAAAATTTAAAGGTTATCGTTGATAGCTGTAATTGAAAAAATGTATACATGATTTTTCAACGAGACATAATATATAGGTTTAAATAAATTCACTAATTCTCTTTATTCAAGGTGAGATTTTTTATAATTATGAATGGAACTGCTGTATCTGAATCAATAAGAGTATATATAAAAATAAATGGCGGCAAGGTTAAGAGATAGCTCACCATTGAGGAAGCTGGATTTGATATTCAAAATACCATACATAAGTCATTCTGAAACGATATTTATCTGGGTTAGTGTTTGGCTATTGTGTTTATCCTAAATTTATGATAACTACTTTAATAGCTTGTAAAAACATGCATGACTTGTGAATAAAATTGTCACGTTGAACAGCGAAGCACTCGCTTCAGTGGCCGCATGCTCTAACGCGCTACTCTCGGAATATACTAGACTGGCGATATCGAGGTTTGAATCTTGGTCAGGTGTAATAAAAGTAATTTTCCTAAATGATTTCCAATCTCACTTCACGCAAATGCGGGTACACCTAATCTAAATGTGACCCTATTAATCCCTAGAACCATTAGCTTAATTAGTATATAAGCTAATAACCCGAACGTTTAGTAAAACCAGTTTTAAAAAAACCATCAAAGCTGTGCTAATGATGCCTAGTATGGCGCTGGACTAAAAGTATTTAAAGCAACTATTTTGACTGGAATACATAAAAAAGGAGTCGGCGAAATAATTGGTCTAGTGAGGTTATACTTGGAGGTCAGTGCCAATGAAAGTATATTAATAATACACTAAAATCTACGCAACTGCATTACAGTAGATTCATCCGTTACCTAAAAACAAACTCAGAACAGAAACGTAATCACGTTACAACTTATAAACCACTCACAGGATTTTACCCCCATCAGTGCAAGCCGTTCTGCCAATATAATTAATCTTTTTTCAGCTTGTAATACTGTTTGGACACCTCTCATATATTCAAAATGTCATGGATGAAGTGTATTTTTCTTTAAAGAACTGTATGCAACGTTTCCTTTTAATACTTCATCCATGGAGAATCACGCGTTTTCAGAAGTAATTTCAATACACTACGTTTTAAAACATTCTTTTTTTTTTAACTCCTTTCTATTTGAAAATCAGATGATGGATCATCTGGCTGCCTTTACCCAATAGGAAGCTAGTCTTCACAACATCGGGTTGCCAGGAGTTCTCCTATTAGTTAGTTATAATCCTCCACGTCAGTTCGTAAATGAACAAAACTGTATCATTTTAATGTCAATTGTATAGTAGTGAAAGTGAAGTTAATAAAATAAATCGTGTACAATGTTAAATCTCTAATAATTTTGACAATTGGGTGACCTGGCGGTCTAGGGGTAAGGTGTCAGACTTCTGTGCTGGGGGTTTGGGGTTCAATCCTCGGTCGCGGCAAAGATTTATCTGATTACCAAACCCTTCCTTCACCTCTGACAAGACATCTTGTAAATGTGAGGAATGCCAGGTCTCCACCGTGGTTCGGATTCCACGTTAAACTGTAGGTCCTCCATTTCATCTCACAATCACCCTACCATTACACATTAGCGTAAGGGCGTATAACCCGAACGGGTAGTAAGACGCGGTGCTAATAATAATAATAATAATAATAATAATAATAATAATAATTTCGACAATTAACCAATCAGTAATCCTACAGTGAGAAACGTAAAATCAGATCGTCTTAACAAGTGCTCAGTAATGCATGCACGCGTCGTCATCATAAAACCCCTTATCGTTATACTTAGTGCTCAACCGTAAGGTATACGCGGGTCCACATCCGAAGCATCATTAGCATAAAAAAAACAGGTATCATTTTAAGCTTGGTCGGTTCTGCTCGAGAACTTCTGCTTTGGAAGGCACAATAAAGTTTCAAAACCATCCGTTTCAAACCACTTATAAACAGACAGCTTCATTGACTGTTGAGAGGGGATATTATGTAATGACTCGTCAAATGGAAAGCATGTGTGTATCGATATATTGAGCTGTTTCGTGACACAGTACCACAATTGTAAAACATATAATGAGAATCTTAAAGGTATGTTGATCACTAGAAAATAAAATGTTTTGATAATAATCAGATGTGTAAAGTTAGTTTTGCAACGCATTATGGGTTAACATACAGTTAGTTCTGCTAGCGTATAAATTATTGGGCCACCTATACATTTTCTTCACCTAAATTTCTGTTTTTCGGTGAAAGTGTGAACCAAACTTTTGGTTTAGGCGCTAGTTTATTCTAGTCGGTAAGGGGATTGCCATTCATTATCCCTAAGCCTAACCTTGTTTATTGGGGCCTTGATCTTCAATGTTCTCGAAATATTTTGTCTAAATGGATGCTACTAGATTGGGTAACACCTTGAAAACCTTGAATATTGGCGTTGCGGACCTGGTCGAGAGATAAACTATTCGGAAATATTCCTGCCACGACACTTTTGCTGCCGTTTGACAGGTTTTCAAGTTTAGTCATTAATTTGCCAACGTTTTGAATCCTTCCCAGTATGGCACCGTGCCAGCACCTGATCTTCCAGTGTGAGCGGATTAGTAGTATCTGAGCAGTCCCTCGAGATGTGATTTGCAACAATTAGAAAACTTACAGTATTTATCCAGGTTAAATGATTCTCAATAGGAAAAGATTTATTCAGGATTGTTTCATTTCCATATTAAAATGTCAAGTAATAAAAGTAATTAACATTAAAATCCACTTTCATCTTAATGCGAGACATTTCAAATAAATGAAGTAATGACAAAAAAAAAAGCTGACGTGTGAGGAGGAATGTAAAGACTTTGACGTGCATTTTACGACAGCCCCCGAAACTACCCGGAAAACCACGAACGTAATAATTTTAGCTATATCAAGCCAATGTAGACGGTCGAACTACTTTTTATTTCTAACATTATCAGAAAACTAGTTTGGAATGGGTTGAAATGTTTAACTTTTGCTTATAACAAATAGTTATTTATCATTTATAAGCAATTAGTTTCTCACATGGGTGCTTACATGGTCTAAAGCGTCATTCTTATAGTATACTGGCTTTCCGGTGATGCAGAGGTAAAGGTTCGAATCTTGGCCGGGTTTACTAAAGGTGGTTTTCCAAATATGAGAATTCACTGAGATTCTCCCAACTCTTCTCAATGCTAATGTGGCCGCCTTTACCTTAAACTACGATAAATGAGTTTTTATCACACTGCTCCGCTAACTAATAAGATATAGTGATGGTATACTGCCTATCCTTTATTCTTAAAGATAAGGAATACAGCAATAGAAGTTCCATCTCGACCCGATGAGTACTTTTTGAGTCTACTGGAAATAAACAAACAGAATAAATCAATCTTACAAATGAGTTTACAGTTTTATTAAATGGATGGATAAGAATAGTGAATGTTTCAATAATAGTTTGCAAGGTTTGCAACTTCGCCCCAAGAAGTTATGTGCGTACAATAAAAAAATTCCTGAAGGAATGTGATGTAATTATTACTAACACTGATAAAATATTAGACGATATAATCCTATAATATCACAATCTCAAAGTAAAGGTCGCACCATTATAGTTACCCGACCTTCATAAAGCAGACAAACAATTCACTGATTATTAATTTTAAATGATCTATATAATTTTTTAGATTTTAAAAATGTGTGTAAACTACACGAATATATAATTACTCTACGTGTATAAATTGTCCGGATTGAACTCCATACACTTTGTTGAGAAAAATACTTGATACACGATATGATGTAAAAAAGTAGATTTGTTTTCTTCACATATTATTATCTCCCAATGAATAATAGTGATATTATATTATCAAAATGTTCGGCGTCTACGAACCAAAGCAAGGGAATTATATACAAATGTTTGTTTGAATGAATTCTCTATTATTTGTTAGTTGAAACTTGTCTCTCTAGTTCTTTTGTTAATTAAAATTACTTTCCCCTTAACTATAATGTTTATGGAGCTGATAGATTATATGATGGTGCTACTATCTCAAGGTGTGGTGGTGTTCTTATTTCTATCATTGATTCTATTTCTGGTGTGGCCAGGAGAACTGACCTAGAGAATAATATAGAATGTGTCTGGATTTAAATCCCAACATTTGATAGCCAAAATCTGTTAATTGGGAACATAGATCTTGCTCCCCAAATAAAAGTTGAAGCATTTAAGAATTACTTTACATTTCTTGGAGGTACTTTAGCTAACTACCCCTATCAAATAATACTATTAGCTGATTTTAAATGCCCCAAAATTGATGGGAAATATCATCATTATCAAAGAAACCAACATAATAGGATTAGAACAACTTAATGAAACTGATAATTACACTAACCTCCTTGACCTTGGCCTCTAAATACAAGTTCATTTCGCTCATAAGCTCAGTCTAAAACCTTATGGACAAGTTGAAACATCCATTTTCAGCCATCACCAGCGGTCCTTTGGGCTGTGGAAAGTCGCATTTTGTAGCCGACTTTATCCATCACTTGGACACAATGTGTGACGTTAAATTAGATAAAATCCCCTGCTCTTATACTTTATGGCAACCAAAATTCGAGCAAGATGGGTCAGGTCCCCGCGTCATATTCTGTAAGGTTTTGCCGGAAACAGATGACACCTGTAATGAATCTCACAGCTGATAATCCTGGATGACCTGATGCGTGAAGCTAACGAAGTGATCGCCGATATTTTCACCAAAGGATGCCATTATCAAAATATTAGCGTCATGTTCCTTACACAAAATATATTCCATCAGGGCAAGGGCCAAAGAAACATTTCTTTAAACGCACACTATATCGTGCTTTTTAAAAATTCCAGGGATAAAGCTCAGATTCAACACTTTGCACGTCATGATGTCCTGAAAGCCCCCGTGTTTTATAAGAGGCTTACACTGACACTACAAGTACTCCCCACGGGTATATAGTGTTAGATTTCAAGCAAGGTACACCCAAATGGTTCATATATAGAACCCACACAAATGTCGGGTGTTGTGTGTACTTACCACGCAAAAGCTATAAAAACACAAACATTTCCCGATTACATATCATTTCATAATCATGAGTCCCAAAATGCTGAAGCAAGCCCCTTTGTTGCGTGCGATGCATCGCATGAACCCAGCAACGTGTCGCTTTGCTGAAAACGGGAGACAAGAAACTGATTGACGCAGTTTGCGAGTGTGCCTACAACACTTTAAAAGGGCGGGTACCACTGAAAAATGCGCAGAAGACAAAGTTACGTGCTCACAAGCAGGTGTTGCGCAAGCTGATCAAACGAGGAGAGTGTTGGAAAAAGATGAGACGACTACTCGTTCAGAAAGGAGCATTCCTGCCCTTACTTTTAGCCCCTTTAATCAATGGTGTCCTTGGTTCTTTATTCAAGAAGTAAATAAGGGAACACACTAAAAAGATGATATTGGTGTCCCCGGAAACATTACACCGCTACGAGCAGCACCACCAACATGTGGCATTGGCCACAAATCTAGTGGTCTCAGAGTTGGACAAGGAAATGGAAAAAATCTTCGCCTCAAAACTTGATGACAAGTCTAAATTGACTTTATACCAACAAGTGCTACAGCGATATCTGCGCTTTACTCAACACCCTCCACCACCTGAAAATACCACCATTACCACCCTTGAAGTGTCTGTACTACTCATCCCTGCTGTACTCAATACTGTATTGGTACAGGTATGTAAAGAAGCCAAACTTTTACTATAAAATATTAATTCCCGAGGTGATATCTCTTGGGATACAAACGGGGAAGTGAGTATTCACGATACACCTCTCCGTGGATCCAATATCATAGATTTAATCAATGATCTGGTCAGAGAAAGGAGACACAGCGAACCGATGGGGTGGCGAGAGTTTCTCACCATACTTCAAAAAATAAACGTCCCGAAAGAATTTATTGTAAATCCGAAACGTTTGGCGCCCGTTAGAGATCTGACGCCTGTACCACAAACACTTACATCGTCGCAGTGCCCTATGAAGAAGAAACTGAAAAGGGTGGACGAAAACAGGTGGCTGCCATTCCAAGCTTAATGGACCGTTTAGCCGACATTTACTACGACCCTTCTCACTCTGCAGGGTTTGCAGGGGCGGTGTCACTCATGAAGGTATCCAAGAAAGATCCAGTCAAATTACGAGCTTAGCTTCGTGCACAGGACGCTTATACCCTACACATACCTGTGATAAAAAAGTTTCCACACAACAAGTACGTGGTGTCAAACATTGACGATCTCTGGCAAGCCGATCTCAACGATATGCGAAGTGTCGGCAAATACAACGATGTTGCGATGTATTTACTCATCATCATCTACGTATTTAGCAAGTTGGCATGGACAAGGACGCTTCCCTCCAAGAAGGGGAGCGTCGTGAGGGACGCCTTTCAGGACATTTTCAAACAAAGTGGGCGTACACCTCTAAGTTTACAGACGGACAAGGGGGCAGAGTTCACGGCGCGGCTAGTCCGGAAATTTCTCAAGCAAGAAGGCGTGCATTACTACACCGCTCATAATCCAGACGTGAAGGCAAGTATCGTGGAACGGTTCAATAGAACTCTGAAAGGGGGCATGTGGCGCTACTTTATTTAAAAAAACAAACAACACATATTGCAATGTGGACGTACTCCAAGATCTCGTCGATGCTTACAACGGTACAAAACATTTCAATATCAATATGGCACCTGCAGACGTTTCAGAAACCAATGTGCTTCAAGTCAGAGATAATCTGTACGACAAGTGGCGCCTGAACTTGAATAGTAATTATTACATTGAATTAATATTTGTTGAAACAAAAACCTTTTACAACAGTAAAAAATATTAGCTTTTTCACAGTTTTTAAAGGGGGATGGAACGGGACGGGAGAAAATGTAATTCTTTTTGCAGTTTTTATGGGAAAATATTTTTTTTGCCAAAATAATAAAATATTGCTCCAGTATAAAATAGAGCTTAGTTTTCTTCACATGGTGACCTTATCAGTTCTTGAATATCTGTCAAACGTGTTCTAAAATCTAATGATAACCTTTTATATTGATTAAAAATGTGTGTTAGATCATTCTACCAAGATATTCAACAACTGTTGATATGAACATGTGAAGAAAATTAAACTCTTCAATTCTACTGGAGAATTATTTTATTTATTTTGGCCAAAACATGTTTTACCATAAAAATTGCACACACACTGACTTTTTATTGCGTTCCCTTTCATACCACCTTAATATTATATTTAAAATTGTGTATTTTGATTTAATTTGGTAGACCTACAGTATAGTTCAAATCTACAATATTTAATTTAAATATTTGTACCAACAAACAATAGTTTTAATTCTCCACTTGTTTGGGTACCCCTTGGCACAAGAACGATGGTTTTTGGGGAAGTTTAAAGACCTGATAGACCTTTGACTTGTTTGGCTCAGAGACCTATTCTCGCATTATTAGAAATATTATTTCTAATAATTAGACCTTATATTTTCTTACTTTTGATTTTTAAATCCTGTTTACATTACATTTGTTTTGTCTACTTTGGGTGAGCAGGGCTGCCACGCACCTGTAAAACCAGAAAAACAGGGAATTTTTTATGCATGAAAAAAAAAAGAACAAAACAGGGAATTTGCAAAATTTAGTAAAAAGATACTTACGCTAATGGGTTTAAGGATTAAGAAGGTTGTATTAAAGGACGTGTACCCACATTTGCTTGGAAATAAAGTGGAAAACCATTCTGGAAAAACCACCCTCTGTACACCTGACTGAGAGTCGAGCCTCGATTTCCTCATCACCGGCAATCTAGCCCCCTACAAGAGTAGCGCGTTACACCACGCAGCCAGCGAAACGGGTAGCATTTTATTAATCTTGTGTTCGATATAAGCTGTCTGGAGAAACTGGAATGCCCTCTGGAAAACCTGAAAAACACAAGGAGCTTGTAGTAAGAAAATAGCGACAACCCTGGACGAGTGGAAATTCGTTCTACCCTTTGAAAGCTGAGTAGCTAAATTGGAATAAATGCACCCCCAATATTATGGAAAGGGGAATTTCAAACCACTGTAATAAATCACATGTGGAACTCCTGTGCCCCATCCTCCTCTAGTGCACTCGACTGAAAGTCAAACCTCAACCTCCCCATCGCCAGTAAACCAGTCGATTGCAAGACTAAGGTCTTAAACCACGTGATCTCTGGTGGGGGTGTTAGTTAACACGTTTTTAAAATATTTAACTACAGTCTTATTTCCATAGGAAGGGTCTGACAGCTAGAAGGTAAAAATGTTTACGTGTTCATACGTCAAGTTAAGTTATGTACAGCTGTAGTTTTTGGTAGATATTGTCAATGCCTATAAAATAGCACTAATTATCAGGGAGTCAAAACGAAATATTTATCGGTTCTAGTTCTGGTTCCATTTATAGAAAAAAAAATCTGTTTCTTTTTGGTTCTTAATTAGGTTAGGTCAAGGAAGCTTTCAACAAGAAGAGGATAATTCTGATACTGGTGAAATCTTGAGAGGATCAAGTAGACAAACAGGGTAACAAATGAAGTCCTGAGAATAGTGAACAAACCATTTTGGATTTGATTCCTCGCTACAAAGCAAACTGGATCAGACACATCTTTAGGAGGAACTGTCTTCTGCACGTCATAGAAGGAAAGGAGCTTAGGAAGAAGAAGGATTCAAATTAATTTTGGATAACGTGAAGGAAGGAAGGCAGAGGACAGGACGCATTGGCGTTCTAAATTTATTGACAAAAGTCTGACCCTGTCGTAAAACAGAACACCTAATAATAATAATAATAATCCTATAAATATATATATTGATTCCAATTCAAATTATGGTTTTTAGACCATTAATTTTTAATAGTCCTGTTTTGGTTCCGGTTACTTAAAAATAACTATTAATTTATGTTATCTATTCTGATTCTGGCTCGACTCCATGCTAATCATAAAGAAAATATTTCCAATGTTGGCAGCAAAAAAACCAACCTAAAAGTTACTTTCTTCCAAAATTCCGCTCTATATATCGTGTAAACATTTTATTACGTCCTTCCTTTCCAGGTTGATCCCCATTGTTGATAGATCTCTTCTTGAAAACAAACAATATTGTGTGTGTGTTACAATCATTTCTTTACCTAATGTGACGTCAAGGCTTGACCTAGAAAAGTACATGTCAACAAGATTCCACTTTTCATAAGCGCATGCTTTTGATAAGTGGTATAGAACACTGACCAGACACGTGCTAGTTTTCCACCACGTCTTACTACCCATCCGGGCTATCCACATTTAATCATCTAATGGAGTAGCAGGGAGTAAGTTTGTAGACAAATGTACCTTAATTTGCATGGAGATAGAGTGGGAAAACCTTTAGGAAAAACCATCCTCAGTACATCGAACCGAAATTTGAGCCCCGAAATCCTTTTCGTCGAAAATCCAATTTAATAACGCGTTAGACCAGCAATTTCCAAGGCGTGCTTCGCAGAGCCCAGCCAGTTTAGAATATATTTTTTGCACTATAAAAAATGCCAACAATAATTAGGATTGCCAATTTTTTTCAAATCCGAATAAAGAAAATTTGTCAGTCTCAGCCAGAACATGTGATTTTTTGCATTGGTTTTGTACTTTTATACATGTAAAATTTAACTGACGCTATTGAATTTTCGTCACATTAGTGTAGACATTTTTGTAAGAGCTCCAGCAAATATTTTTTCTAATCCAATGGCTCCTTTGGTTTAAAAAGTTTGGGAGCCCCTTCGAGAGCCCATGTGACCAGCGACGCCATGGTAATATTTAAACAATATTGTTTTATTAGGAAACAGGTTACTTAGTTTGTAGACATTGAACTACTTGTGAAAAGAATAAGATCTCAGGGATTTATAAAATAATCTATTTTAATCTTTTGATAAAGAGATTAAGTACGATAGATATGGATATCATGGGTATGGCTATTAGCGACCTGCATCGGTGGTCACGCGGATGAACTGTCAGGTTCATTTAGTCTGGTTTAACAGTGACGGGAAGATTGGGGTCCAGAGAGTTTACTAAGCATGTTTTTTTTCTAAAGAGAGTTCTATTAGCTCTCCACTTAAATCCAGTTACACTTCCTCTAAAGACTACTCTCTCCTTCCCTATATTATCATCGTTATTAAATTCATATAGCCTGAATATGAGTGTGTATTAAAAAAAGATTAATAAACCATTCAGTGCACACACAATATATCTATATGAATTTTTAATTTAATTTACATTTCTAAAATCTAAGGCCAACTGTTAGGATGGAGTGAAAGAAGACGCGAAAAAAATGAAGTGTTTTTTTTAGTTTATACAGTAAACAATTATTTTTTTGCCAAAATAAATATTGCTCCAGTAGAAACATAATTATGGAATTTAATTTTCCATACATAGTGATATCCAGCTTCTTAAATATTTTTGTCATGAGTATTGCCTCATTAGATGATACATTTTTTAAATGAAGATAAAAAGTCTTCATTAAATTCCAGGACAACCTTGTCAGATATTCATCAAATGTTTTTCATCATCTGAAGAAAATTAAACTCTAAATGTTTCTAATGGAGTATTATTTGATTTATTTCGACCAAAACAGTTTTGATATAAAAACTGCAAAAGTATTACACTTACTTATCGTTGCTTACACTCCCACTTTAAATGGTGAAATAATGTGATGTTCAACTGTTACTTTTCATAGATATCACTACCTATGAAACTAAACTAATAAGTAAAATGTTACTAAAGTTTATCAGAAAAAAATATTGCATTTTATAAAAGTGTTTTCATATCAGAATCCTACTGTACATAATAATTATGTTTGTGAATGTGTGTTATCAACTTTTCTGTTCAATAATATATATAAACTCTGACTCTGTGTTAGAAATTGATCAAAGATTGTTTGATTCAAACGTTAATTTACCATGATACTGTCAACATTTCATGCAGGAAAATACAATAATAAAATACTTTGTACTATTAAAGTAAACTATTATATTTTTGGAATTTTGTGCGAGGGAAACCAAGAAACGATAACTTGATAGATCTTGGTGGGTCACCAAATTTTCATCTTAATTTAAGTGGTTTGTAAGTTATGGGAGTTTGGGAACCGATAAACTAGAATAGTGTTCTACAAAGTTCATGGTACAATTAACAAGATTTAAGTTTTTTTGCTGCGCACTATACGTACCAAAGGCACAGAAAATGGATTACGCACCCAGTCCAACTGTTGTACTTTAAGTAAAATTTGGAAAGTAGCGACTAGTTTTAAGTTATTCTCTATGGTTGTGACACGTGGTCTCAAGCCTACATGACAAAAAAAAAATCAATGTGTTAAAAAAATGTGATTGGGAAAATATTTGTTCCAGAAAGGGATGATAATACAGAAGAGTGGAGAATGTTATATAACGATGAGTTTCATTCCCCTATTTATCACAAATATTGTCAGGATAATCAAGTCTCGCAGATTACGGTAGACAGGACATGCAGCGTGAATGGGAGATTCTAGAAATATGTTGTCATAACCAATAGGAAGAGACCATTGGGAGGACCTAGACGCAGATGGTAGGATAACATTAAAATGAACCTGAAAAAGATAGGGTGTAATGAGGTTGATTGGACAGAACTAGATCGATATTGTGATGAGGGGCGTACGTTTGTAAGTACGTCAATGCACTTTCAAGCTCCTGATGCCATAGAGTAAGTAAGTTAGTTTTCTGTTTCCTCTTTTTTTTTAATCATTTAGAGACATTTCGTTCAAACCATTAGTATTTTGCTAAACCATACATAACCATAACTTCATGCGAATACTGTTTATTTGATAAGATCTATTTAAAATGTTAGTAAGTACGAGTAATTAAATAAATGTGGACGGCGTGCATCCTCCGCGCATATGAACTTAATTCGTGGTTTTATTGAACAGTTATGCGCTATACCAGTGCTCCGCGGCAAACCAGTGGCAGAACATTGCATTGGAAGATAACCTTGATTCGTACCCCTTTGCAGCTAGGCAACACTTCTAGCGGGGCTACTGTGCGGGACTGCTCAACACACCCCAGGAATCTGTTGCACTGTTTCCAAAGATTATTGGTTGATTTTTGCCTGATACAAGCTGTCATATATTTATACAGTATACAGCATGAATTTTAAATATAACTCTACCTGTAGCTGTGGTCACGCGGACCATGGTAGGCTCCAAATAGACAGGATTATCAGGGACTGAAAGGTCGAAGCTGTAATTTCAGTGGACTGGCTAGAATTAGCTCAAGGTCGGGATAAGATGTAATGAGGTGTACTGGATATAATTAGCTCAGTGTAGGGATAGTATGTAATGAGGTAGACTGGATAGAATTAGCTCAAGACAAGGACAGGTGGTGAACTTTCGTAAGTGCAGCAATGAAATTTCGAGCTCCTAATACCATCGAGTAATTAATAACTTCTTACTTAAATACAGTGTGTGTGCTAAGTTTGTTCGAAATAGGTCGAAATGACACACTGGCTATTATTATCGGGATAGTACCATTTAGTTGCAGAGAAAATTAATAAAATATTAAAGCCATCAATATTTCTAAAATAGAAAAAGTTTTTAATTTGAGTTTATGACCACAAAGCACTCGAAGGAAAAAAAATGGGTTAATATATCCACAAGGGACAATTATTTTACCAAGTTTTGTTGAAGTTCAACACAGACAAATAACACAATCAACGAGGAACTTATAAATATATATTTTTTTTTAAACTTTCGATGGAACTTTTTTCTTATAGTGCTAATTGTAAATAAAGGATTTCACAATAATTTCCCTCATTTAAAATATTGTATTCGATGTTTTGTAGATACATAATTTTATGAATAGTTTTTTTTAATTTTCAGATTTGACTATTTTAGTTTTCAACTATAGATTTCCAAAATAACTAGTCTTAGTAATTATATTTATTGTAAAAAAGAGTTTTTATTATGTTTAATTACTCATTACCCACGTCTTACTAACTGTCTGGGCCAATTAATGGAATAGGGGTGAATAAGATGGGGTTCAGGGGGAAGCCAGTTAGGAAAGCCACCCTCATTGCATACGAGTGAGATACGAACCTCCCAATTACCAGCAAACCAAATTAAATAATTTTGACACTTTAATTTGTGTGCCTGTTTTATTATTGCTAAAATAATCTAAAATTTCATGAAAATAATGTTAGCTGAACGTCGTATTATGAACAATGGTAAGAAAGCACGTGACTGATATTTTTACAATGACCTTTCTGAAAATAGATTTCACAACCAATTTGTTCTATCGGAATGATAAGAACTCTTGACTTATGATGATTTAATGTACCCACACCATAGTGTTGTCATAAAATAAATGTACAGCAAGTTGAGTAGGTTGTTCTGTTTGGTTGTGAAATGTGGTCTCGTACCTTGCAGGACAAAAACCAATCTAGGATGTTCTAAAACAAGGGGCTGATGATACTGGTGAGTAGAGGATGTTACTTGGTGATAAGATACATACCTTGTACTCATCACAAGACATTATTAGGATAGTATTGTCTCGTAGTTTACGGTGGGCAGGACATGCAGCGCGAGTGGGATAATCTGGAACCTTGTTCAGGGTACTGACTGGAAGACCCAATAGGAAAACACCATTGGGAGGACCTAGACGCAGGTGAAAGGAAAACATAAGAATGGACCTGAAAGAGATAGTTCCATCCATTCCACCTCATTACACTCTATCTCAAGATAGTGATAGGGTGTAATGAGGTGGACTAGATATAAATAGCTCAAGCTAGTGAGTGATAGGGTGTAATGAGGTGGACTGGATAGAAATAGCTCAAGATAGTGATAAGGTGTAATGAGGTGAACTGGGTAGAAATAGCTCAAGATATGGATAGGTTGTAAAGTTGTGAATAGTTAAAAGGGGGCGTAGTTTTGTTATTATTGTAATGAACGTTTCAGATTTTAATTCCATAAATTAAGCAGCAAGTTAATAAGCTACGGTTTTTATTTTGATCAATTTTTCTTATCATTTAAAAATTATTTTATTCCCAGTTTAAGTTTTTGTCGTTATAATTTAGTGGTCATAGTTTAGGCATACAGCAGCTAGTTATTATTAAGTAAATTTCATTCCTCTAGTTTACATTTTTGGCTAAAATTTGAAGGATTTTTTTATATATGGAATTTTTTGACGATCCAAACAAATATTGAATGAAATAATATTACAATATATAATAGAACACAATCATCACCTGTAGTTCAAATTCTACTTTGAGAATATTACAATATATCATAGAAAACAATCAGCACCTGTAGTTGTTCAAATGTTACTTTGAGAATATTACAATATATAATAGAACACAATCATCACCTGTAGTTGTTCAAATTCTACTTTGAGAATATTACAATATATCATAGAACACAATCAGCACCTGTAGTTGTTCAAATGTTACTTTGAGAATATTCTCTGGCTCAGTTCTTTCTGAACTGTGGGTCGTGATTTGAGTGACAAGAAATTCTAGTAAATGTTTTGGAAGCACTATTTTAACCCAAACACATAGGAATTCCTCTTTGATGCCATTCATTGAGAAGTTTAGGTTTGAATCCCGTCTGCGTGTCCTAGGGATGATTTTATTTTACATAGTGTATATAGCGCCATGGCTCATTAATCATATTTCCCCACAAATGTGGGTGCTCTTCCTCTAAAATGATGCTCCTCATATCTATCCTATGTACTAAGTTATTAATATTGTTCTTTTAAACTTACTATTCAAAACATAATTAATTGATGTATCTTGTGTGATAATTTTTATTAATGGACCAATCGTAAACATTTTAACCACGCGCCACTGCCAGCTCTGGTCATATGTTAACATATTAGGAATAGGACGAGTAGGATTTAGAGGAAACGTTCTTGAATTTGCTTGGAAGGAGATTATAAAATGATTTAGGAAAAAAACACAATCGGTACAAAGGCCGGAATTTTAACCTCAACCTACCCGTGAATTCATACTCGACTAGAAGAACACGGCATGCAGAACCACGTGATCACCGGTGCGGGTTTATTAAGTTACTTATGTTATCTAAATATAGGTCCACCAGCACCGCTGAACGTGTGCTCTAGATATCAAGATCCATAGATTGGTTTGCTGGAGACTGTGAGCTCAGGGTTCCAATCTGGGTTAGGTGTACCTAGGCTGGTTTCTCATCAATAGTTTACCATTTTTTTCCATGCAAGTTCGAGTAAATTTCTTCTAAAACTCCACCTTACTCACCCTTACCCCATTAATGTAGCTAGATTCAAATAGCCCAGACGGGTAGTAAGGCGCGTTACAGAAACAAGAATACTGTACTAAGATTTTGTTAGGAAAACCTTTTTTAGAAAATACAAACACATTTTTATGTGGTCAAAGGATATTATTTTACTACATTGCTAGTGTTATTTTAGGTGTATTGAGATTGTCTATCAAAAGTGATAGTCACATATCACGTGACTTGGCATATGAATATATTAAAATAGTTTGTAAGTTTTGTACCCGAATAGTAGGTAAGACGCACTGTTAAACTGTCAGATAAAGTTCTTCCTACCAAAATCTTACTCTAAAAGTATATTGGTCTAATGAATATCAACACACAGGTTATAAATCATTTTAATTACGACACTGTCCCCCTGGAGGGAATCGCAATTAAATTAACTTAACTTAAATTAATCTAAAATTGACACCTGGATATGGGAATAGAACCAGAGTCCTTTGATTTAGCGCGCCAATACCACCGAGCTATCCCATGTCCAGGTGTCATATTTCAACTAATTTAAATTAATTGAATTGTGTTCACCTTCTGACGAACATTGCAGTATTTACAATTATTTATAAACTTTTTGTTGATATCCATTGAACTTTCTCTTTAACTACAATCTTGTATTGTATAGTTGGCAGCATAACAGCTCTCCTGAGTCACAGATGTATGTGGTAACTG
This sequence comes from Timema shepardi, assembly GCA_902151425.1. Taxonomy (NCBI): domain Eukaryota; kingdom Metazoa; phylum Arthropoda; class Insecta; order Phasmatodea; family Timematidae; genus Timema; species Timema shepardi. Next base: position 47,450 of record CABFVX010000769.1, read on the forward strand.
ATAACTCGCGAAACTATTGGTTGCTCTTATGTAACTGACGATCTATACACGTCCATAACAGACTCAGCCTAAAACTATGACCTTGAGCACGGGACGAATCCTGGATAGCTTAGTGGTAGAGCATTAACACGCTAAACAAAAGTTCACTGTTTCGATTCCTGTGTCCAGACACCATTTTTCAACCAATCAATATATTGATATATTTAATGCTTGATCTGTTTTTTTTATTTGCAGATCCAGCTTGGATATGAAGTCCTCGTCGAACCACCTTCCTCCCTCCGACCTCGATGCGACCAAGGAACTGACGCCCTTGAAGGATGACGGGGAGGATTCCGGCACGACAGTGGTAGTGCAGAAGGTGGTCACATACGCCGTCGTGCCTCCTGATGGCGGCTGGGGATGGGTCATCGTCACCGCTTCTTTCTTCTGCAACCTCATCGTCGACGGTGCGTAAATATTGCGCTTTCTATCAAAGTAGCTAATATTCCCTGATGCGAATCTCACAGGCGGGTCCAAGGTCTGGTTCCCACGTTCACCGAAAATTAAGAGGAAAATCTGCTCGAGGGGCGCAGCAATTCACAAGCTATAAAACATGTATATAGGCCCATTATTATTTTCAACACAAACTAAAAACAACTGACTACCAACATATTTTATTTTCTATTGGATGAACAAATCTTTAAAACTAATATAAAGATAGTTGTTTTCAAACTAATTTGCTGTGTCGTAAAAACAAACAAACAAGAACAACACACGCGTCTTTCATTTAACAAGCTATTTCAAAGCATTTCACAAACACTAGATGCAGCTGTCTGCTAGTATCTCTCTTAGCAGGAGCATGAGTACTAATTTAATCGGTTGATTCAAGCGCATGTACATTAATTGAATCAGTTGGTTTTGAAATTTGATTGGTTCTTTAAGAAAAAAGAAAGAAAGCTGAAGTAATTTTTAAGTCGCGCAGATCAGACATCATCGATGAGGCTGGAATCCTGTGATTGGCTTATAGCTCGTCACATGAATACGTTTGAGCTCTTCTTTTGTTTTCAGTGAGCCTGTGAATCCGCAGAAAGGCTTTGGTCTCGCACAATACCGGGTTGCAGGTGACGGGCTAGGTCGGGACTCGAATCTCGGCCGGGTGCACAGCTATTTGTTTTTATAAGTAATTTTACTTCTCCCCTCTTCAGATGGATGTTGGTGTAGTTATTATAAGCCTTACCCTTCTCTTCACATTTTCATATTCATTGCAAGTTCGGGGTTAATCAGAAAGAGCCAATCAGTGAGACACACAGCGTTCAAACAAACTGTCTTGGCGTGTTGAAAAGACGTCAACTTTGTAAGCGATTAATCGATTTATTCCTACACAACAGCTAGACTATATATATAAACAATTTGCAATGCCGTGTGTGTTGTGTATATGTTTGCGTGCTTGGGTTGTATTTATTGTATAACTGCGGTAGCTGGCACAACCTTTAACAATTATTTATAAATTATTAGATCCAAATTTGTTTGATGTATAAAATTAAATACTGCAAGATTTGTATTTATTGTTTAATTATTTTTAGCACAACCTATTACCCGTTCGGATTATACGCTTACATACTAATTATTCCCGTGGTTCTAGGGATGGGGAAGGTTATGTTTATAGGAAGTGTACCCGCACTTTCGGGGAAGGAGAGTTTAAAACAATTTAGGAAAAATCACCCTCAGTACATACGACCGAGATTCGAACCTCGATCTCCTCGTAATCGGCAGTCTAAACTACTGTGAGAGTAGCGACCATGCGGCCACCGAAGCCGGCTATTTTTTACTTACTTAAATAATTCTGATTGATACTCTATACAAACCTTAACATGTAAGACATCTATATCGGGTGTTCATTTGAAAACTTTCCACCTAAATATCTCGAAAACAACGCTTTGTGGGGGAAAATGTTTAAAGCAAAAATGGTTTGGTTTTGAGGGAGAAGTAAGTTGATGTTAGTTTGACCTTGTCTGACCTTGCTAAGATCGCGTTAAGGTCACTTGATTTTTTTTAATGAGACACACTTTTATATTATTCTTGTAGCTATAGTCGTAATATTTTCAAAATGGTGATGCCAAGCTTTGTAAAGTAAATTTATAAAGGGCTACGATCCTCACAAGTTTCAGCATCGCCGTCACCGGGTGTGGCATTAGAATGGTTCATACGTACCGCGGGAAGGTAGAAGTGTGTGTGTATGTGTGTTTTTAGCTGTATTTGCCGAGTACATTGGTTGCTCGAGAACCAAACAAAGCATCGTATTTAATAGCAATACCAGTTACAAATAAAGTACCGTAGCTGTCTTGACTACTTTCTATTGTGAACATCTGAAGCAGGCTCTACTTATTTAAAAAAATTGTTTACAGTCTGGAAGAGAGAACGGAATTAATTGCTCTATATGGAAGTGAGAATCAAAATGCTCAAAGAACGGCTACAGCTTTCAACCAAAGACAACAAGATGAAAAGTATCGCATTTTATATTTTGGATCTTGTTTAAAAATTGAAAGAAACTGGATCTGTCGCAAACAAAAAAACAGACAGGGAGGGCGTGAAGTGTTGAATGAAGTAGCTCAAGTGGAAATTTTGGGTCACTATGTGGCAAATCCAAACATCTCAATTCATGAAGTGTCTAGTAATTCTGGTGTATCCATTAGTTAGGTTCATAAGACGTTAAAAAATTTAATAAATTTAATCCGTATAAAATGCAAGTACATCAAACATTAGGTGAAGATGATCCTGATAGGCGAGTTCAGTTGTGCGAAGAAATGATTGTATTATTGAATGCGAATCCACTGTTGTTAGAATGTATCTGCTTTTCTGACGAGTGCACCTTTTTCTTAAATGCTTTTGTCAATGAGCACATCTGTCTTTATTGGAGTGATCAAACTCCTCGTATTTTTACTGACGGACACAATCAATGGTCAGAAAAAATAAATGTTAGGGCAGGCATATTAGGTGACACGATTATTGGTCCGATATTTACTGACGGAGTTTTGACAGGCAAAATACTTGTAAATGCTCGAAGAATCTATTCATCCTCTCATAGTGCATGACCCAAAACATCAACTAGACCAAGAAGTAAACATGTTGATGAAGATCTACATTTTCAGCAAGATTGAGGCCCCCCTCACCATACATTACTCGTTCTCCAATGGCTGGACAACAGATTTCGTGGACAATGGATTGCCAGAAGAGGACCAATAGAATGATCACCAAGGTCCCCTGATTTAACACCACTAGATTTTTATTTATGGGGATATTTAAAGTCTCAAATTTATGGGACAAAACCAGTAAGTATCGAAGAGTTAAAAAAAAATAACAAGGGCGTGTAGAAGTATTACAAAAACAACATTACGAAAAGTCAGAAATGAATTAGAAAATAAAATATATCATTGTTTAGCTCAAAATGGGGAGCATTTTGAAAACCTAATTTAAAAATAAAAAACGGAGGTTTTGCCAATACATATTTTGTTTACTCTTTTATAAATACAAATAAACTTGCACACACGCACGCGTGTAAATTATCACTTGCACTCATACAAACACTTCTACCTTCCCGCAGTACGTACAGTAGCCCCACGACTTCTTTGGTGCTGACTGACAGCTTTGAAAAGTTACCAAACCAAATTCTGTATCCCTACGCCGAACCATATGATCTGTAAAAACATGTGTTTAACAGCTGTCACTTCTGACGGTCAAAATTTAGGTATATACCTAAAATGTTGAGTGTCAGAAGTCAGCTGTTAGTTGTCAGTCAGCACCAAAGAAGCCATGGGGCTACTACTATAGCTACAAGAATATACAATAAAAAAATCGTGTGTCCCATTAAAAAAAATCTAAGTGACCTTAACGTGACCTTAGCAACAAGGTCACTTCAAACATAAGCTTCATTCCACCTCAAAACCAAACAACTTTTGCTTCAAACATTTTTTCCCCACAAAGCGTTGTTTTCGAAATATTTAGGTGGAAAGTTTTCATATGAACACCCGGCATAGTAATTGCTTAAGCAAGAATAAAACCTTGATTAAGTAATTAATAAACTGGACATATTTGGAATAGTATCATTACAAAATAAATTACATAAATGGAGTGCGTGTGTGAGCTATGTATCAGACAATGCGTGCGCTTGGCCTTAAGAATGAAACGAGCTTCGCGACTCTATTTTCCGTATTCAGGAGAATGGATTATATAATTAATTTGCTACCTGCTTCGGGGGTCGAATGATTTAATGCGTCACTCTAGCAGTCGATGATGGGTATAAATTGGGGTTAAATTCCGGTAGGGTGTACTGAGGGTGGTTTTTCACAGTTTCTCTCTTTCTCTCCATAAAAACGGGGTGGACTTTCTCTATATGTAGCCTTCCCCATCCCTGAAACGTTAGCATGATCAATACATATGCGTGTAAACCGAACGTGTAGTAATATGTGTTTTTTAACCTTTAAATATGTAAATAGTGTAGGTACAGTAGCCCAATGGCTACTTTGGTGCTGACTGACAGCTCACAGCTGACAGCTAAAAGGTTTGAAAAGTTACCAGATCAAATTGTGTATCCCTACGCCGATCCGAATGATCTGTAAAAACATGTGTTTACCAGTTGTCGCTTCTGACAGTCAAAATTTAGGTATACACCTAAATGATGACTGTCAGCTGTTAGCTGTGAGCTGTCAGTCAGCACCAAAGAAACCATGGGGCTACTGTAGATCATGCGACCATCGATACGGGTGATTTGGAAATTAAAATAAATCATTAGGCCTATTGGTATTGTGATTCTTTCTTCTTTTTGTTTCCAGGTATAATCTTCACTTTCGGAATGTTCTTGAAAGACATCCAAAGAGAATTTGGTGCTTCCAAATCCAAGGTGACGATTGTTGGGTCCCTTTTGGCGGGCTTTTATCTCATGGCTGGTACGTATGTCTCAAAGAACGCCGCGAACTACAGTGCACTTATTGATCCATTTCTTAGTACTAAAAATGGTTCAGAGTGATTCGGTTAGTTGAAATTAGCAGTTTGTTCATAAAGTTTATTAGTTTAGTACTCCACGAAACTACACTTTATAGGTGACTTGGCGGTCTAGGGGTAAGGTGTCAAACTTCTGTGCTGGCGGCTGGGGTTCAATCCTCGGTCCCGGCACAGATTTATCTGATTACCAAACCCTTCCTTCACCTCTGACAATACATCTTGTGAATGTGGGGAATGCCAGGCCTCCACCGTGGTTCGGATTCCACGTTAAACTGTAGGTCCTCCATTCCATCTCACAATCACCCTACCACTACACATTAGCGTAAGTGCGTATAACCCGAACGGGTAGTTAGACGCGGTGCTAATAATAATAATAATAATAATAATAATAATAATAATAATAATAATAGTAATACACTTTATAGTTGAGTATTTCTGAAAAAATATAGCCTGTAGTTCGGTCGACAGCTTACACGTCACAGGGCCGGATTTAGTTTTGTGGAGGCCCCAATATTAAACGAACATTTTTCTTTTCGATGTTTCGACCGTATATATTTCTTTCCATACAAATCAACTGTTAAAAGCTCAATGTTGAAGAAAGTATTCAAACAAGGAAGTATTAGTTTAATCACAATAAAATATATTTGCTTAAAAAAAAGTGTTAAATATTTTGTTTGTTCTTACTTAATCTTGATAAGGACAGAAAATAATCTAAAAACTTTGAAAAAATAAATATATTAAATTTTATTCATAAATGTTCTGTCCAAATATGACTGAAGTTTATATTTAAAAAACCATCCAAACAAAATTATTTTTTGCGTCAATTTGTGGAGGCCCTGGGGCGTTTTTACCTGTCACCATTTGTTGAAAATCTGACATGAGCAAAGCGGCATTTTGACGGGAAACTTTTTAAACGAAGAGAAAAATATGCCCTTAAATTCCTGGGAAACCTTGTCAGATATTCAGGAACTGGAGGCCACCATATGAAGAAAATTAAACTCTTGTTTCTACTGGAGAAATATTTTACTTAGTGTGGGCAAAACAAATATTTTGCCATAAAAACTGCAAAAATATTGCCCTTAGTTCGTTTCCCCCACACTCCGACCCTAAATCCGGAAATGGTCTCGGAGTTTAGTCGTTTTCCAGTTCCACATTCATGTGAGTGGTGTTAATACATTTAATTATAAATATTGTGACAATAGCGCTTATTACTTGGAGATGTGGTCGATAGCTTTAATGAACAAAGGAAATGTCAAACAACAAACTTCCTTTCAACCCAAACAAGCCTGACATAGTAGAGTAACTCATGGGGAAAGATCTCTTTTTTTACCCCTACACTTCTGGATATTTTTTTTTAGTGGGGTGAGTGGGAACAATTTATTGAAGTAAACATTTTTTGTATTTATTGTTGTCGGTTGGAAAATGTAGGGGTGACTTTTGTTTGATCAAAAACTTTTTGAATATTAAGTAAGCCTGGTCTTAAATTTAGAATTTTTAGTTCCGCTTCATTTGTTTTAAGAGTTTAATTATTTTAGTAACGGTCTTGGGTTAACCAAATGCCCATCTTTCCACCTCTCCCCCTCCCTGCGGCTATTTGTCACTAACTATTTACAAATCACTAATAATTTGAGCTGTATTATTGACATTTTTGTAAAACAAAGTATGTATTGAAAAGTGTGGTTTTCTTTATGCTCCTAAACAGGTCCGTTTGTGAGTGCCCTGGCCAACAGGTACGGGTTCCGTCTAGTCACTATCTTGGGCAGCATTCTGGGGACTGTTGGGTTCCTCGCTTCTAGCTTCGCCACCGATGTGGAGTTTCTGTTCGTTTCTTATGGCATAATAGGAGGTGAACTTATCTATATTACCAAACCCTTCCTTCACCTCTGACAAGACATCTTGTGAATGTGGGGAATGCCAGGCCTCCACCGTGGTTCAGATCCCACGTTAAAACTGTAGGTCCTCCATTGCATCTCACAATCACCATACCATTGCACATTAGCGTAAGTGCGTATAACCTGAACGGGTAGTAAGACGCGGTGCTGCTAGTAATAATAATAATAATAACTTTTATATACGGTACAAGTCCGATAATCTGGCACACTTGGGACTTTGGCAATGCCAGATTATTCGATAATATCTGTATAGTGTCATAAAAACGAAGAAAATAACTCTGAAAACAGTCATGGTTAATATGCTAATTAATAAATTACCCGTTTCGGTGGCCGCATGGTCTAAAGCGCTACTCTCGCAGTAGACTAAACTGCCGATGATGAAAAGATCTGAGGTTCTAATCTTGATCGGGTATACTGAGAGTAGTTTTTCAGTCTTTCTCCACGCAAGTATGGGTACACTTTCTATAAATATAGGCTTTCTCACCCCTAAGCCATTAGCGTAATTAGTACATAGGCGTCTAACCCGAATGGGTAGTAAAACGTGGTATTAAATAATATATAGGCCTACGTATTGACAAAAACGAAGGATGAGTTCCTTGACATCTTTAACCTTAGAATATCTCGAATCCTTAAGGATATTCGAGGATTCGAGAAAATATATCGGATTTGGAACTCAAATCCTTGAATTTTTGTTTTAATTTTCTTTTAAAGCTCTAATTCTGCCTTTTGGTTGTTCAGAACCAACATAATTATGGGTAAAGTCCCGCACTCAGGCCCCAAACCAGTAATGTAACCCTTAACTGATGTATGAATGTTGTAATGAATGTAATTTATGACTATTATTTTTTAACATACATTTAGTTACCATTTCTATTTTCTGTTATTTAATTATATTTACATTTCCTATAAGTTTCATAAGTTTTTTCCAAGAGACTGTTTCGAAATTGAATTTGAGAGTCGGATTTGTAAGATAGTGGAGTCGACCCAACACTAACAAAAATCCTATTGCGCTATCTGACAGACAAATGGCGCTGGTGCGAAGTCAAACGACGAATGGCGCTGGTGTGAAGCCAAGCGATGAATGGCGCTAGTCCTAAGCCAAACGACGAATGGCGCTGGCGCGAAGCCAAACGACGAATGGCGCTAGTGCGAAGCCAAACGACGAATGGCGCTAGTGCGAAGCCAAACGACGAATGGCGCTGGTGCGAAGCCAAACGACGAATGGCGCTAGTGCGAAGCCAAACGACGAATGGCGCTGGCGTGAAGCCAAGCGATGAATGGCGCTAATCCGAAGCCAAACGACGAATGGCGCTAGTGCGAAGCCAAGCGATGAATGGCGCTGGTGCGAAGCCAAACGACGAATGGTGGGGGGAATATGCGTGCCTGACTATCAGCAGTAGCAAACCATTGGGTGCTAGACTTTTGAACTTTTACTGTATTTAAAACTCAAAGCGAGTCCTTCGATGAATGTTAGGACGCTGTTAAGACAGGGTTCTAAATGTCATAAAGAAAAAAGTTGTTGAGGTCCGTAATCATCAATGGGAAAGGGTAATCCCTAATTTCACTAATAATAATTTGTTTGGCCATGCTGGGAATCAAAACCATTACAAAGTAGACAGAGACGCTAACGGCTATGTTAAGCTTTAGGACTGTTGAACAAATCGTCCATCTTGTGTTTTTGTGTCCGTCCAGGTATTGGGTTCGGTCTGATATACGTTCCTGCAGTCATTACCACGGGGTTCTACTTCGAGCGGTGGAGAGCTATCGCCACGGGCATTGCAGTGTGTGGCTCTGGTATAGGAGCTTTTGTCCTGGCGCCCTTCGCGGTGCATCTGATCGAGTGGTATGGCTGGAGAGGTGCGCTGATCATCCAGGCGGGTGAGACATATTCAGACAAAACCACAATTGAGGGGGGCTTGGGTTTAAAAAAAACATGATACTATTTTCATTTATCTGTATTTAACCTCCCCTTTTTGAACCGACTGATTATATCAGCAGGCAAGAATTTCTACGAGTGGGAAGGAAAGGGCCTACACATTTTTCCGTAAAAGATATTTTAACATTTTACCTTCCAGGGTTCTTGAGCGATACAAATCCGTAGCACAACTTCCTTCGGAGGGGAAGTAAAGCCGTTGGTCCAATGTATATTGTGGTATGTAAAAGAACCCCGGAGGGTACACGACAATACCCTTACCTGTAAAATTGGTAAGCCTCTTGCTCATAGAACTTCTCATGTGCTGATATAATCAGTCGATTCAGAAAGTACACGTTAAATGCCTCAAATAAAAAATAAAATAATGTAATCATTTAAAACCCTCTCGAAAACAGTATTTACACTTTTCAGGTCTGGTTCTGAACTGTGCAATATTCGGCACACTGTTCAGGCCTCTAGAACCTGTGCGGGTGGTCACGACCAGAGAAGTTTCAATGAAGAACAACCACTCGGAAAGCAAGCTGTCTCTCTTGAAGCGGATAAAGCAGGAGAGGGACGAACATCGTCGCAACCGAGGATCTTTGGCCAGTGTAGACAGCGACAAGTATGAGAAAAGTAGCATCAGGTAAGGTAATATTGATTCACATGTCGCCTAAAATAGAGAACAGAATCTGCTTGAGGGGTGCAGAAACTCACATGCTGAATGTTGACCCACAATGCATTGCAACACAAACTTAAAGAAGCTGATTATCAACACATTTTATTTTCTAGTGGCTAAACATATATTTTAGGTCATTCTTCCGATTGATGTTTCCAAATTATAATAATGTGTCGAGGCACAATCCAATACATTGGTACACACGCTTTACACAACGGGTTATTTCAAATCTCCTCACAACGGCCAACGAAGCTGTCTGCTTGCTTCTGGCTGTACAGCGCAGGCGTTGTCAAATGCGCGTGCGCGCTGATTTGAAATGGTTGAGGTTGAGATTTTCCCGTGCCGAGTATCTCTGGCAGAGCAGACCAAGTAGAGATGAGTTGAACTTTAGCAGAACAGCTCGCGCCGATGAGGAAATCTTGTGATTGGCTTAGAGCTCGTCACGTGATCCCATTTTTCTTTTGCGCTTGTTTTTTTTAGACCGTGTTAATCCACATTTATATATGTCAATTTAAAGTCTAATTTTTGTAGGAAGGATCTTTTAAAAAATGCGAACACCTTTTTTGGGGCGAAATTACATATGTTTACTATTTTATTGGTGTATTTTTTGTGTGTTGGTAATATCTATTGAACCTACCACAAACGAACTAACTGCATATCACATTAATTGACCCATGAATTCTTGAAAGTAGCTCTAATAGCTTTTCTAGCTATCAGATAAGCTTCTTCCTATTAAAATTAGCGTGTATCAGACCCGTATATAGAATTCAATTTCAGAAGGGGACTTAAGGTCTAACACCTTAAGGTCTAACACGTTATTTTAACAATGGGCTCTTAAGAACCCATCCTACACCTAATTGACAGAGAAATTGGATAAAATATTACTTATTGTTATGGCTTGGTAACCAAAATAAATTAAATGTATTTTTATAATGAAGTGTAGCAGTCTTATCTTGATTTATTACACTATGGCCCTACCTTGAAGGCTACCCCATAAAAGAACCTGGACAGGTAGGAATTATAAATTTCAGGGTAAATAAAGGGCTCTTACAGTTTTGCATGCGTTCCAGAGTCACCAACAACAACGCCTATACAACGGCGGCGGAGGCATTGGCCCGCAGCGTCGGGTCGCTCCCTGGTTCCCGTTTCGCCTCCACCCATTCCCTAGGGATGTCTAATCACCATGGCGTCGAGACGGGAGAGGAACATCTCAAGGCCGTCTATGAGATGGAAAGAGGCGAGGATGACACGATGACTGCACTCGTGCACCACCAATCTCAGTCTGTGATTCGTCGAGGCTCCAAAAGGTTGAGGACCGCTTCCGAAAGTAGTTCCAGGAGTAGAAAAGGCTTGGAGTTGTCCGGAACCAAACCTTTTTACAGAGACGACATTTTCTTTGGTGCCAGCTTGACCAGACTACCACAGTACACTTCGCAGGTCAGGAGAGTTGATCACGGTGATAGTAAGATCTAGATTAACGTATATTCCTAGACACACAATTAGGTTAAATATGGGGACTGAGTCTTTTTTTAAGTACTGGGAAAGAGGGGGGATGATTTATAGCTGAGGGGGCTGATTTACAGGTGAGAGGGAAAGCTTGACAGCCAAGGGGGAAGCGAGAATGATCGACAGGTAAGGAAGATGATTGGCAGATAAGGGGGAGGGTTGGCAAATAATGAAGAGGGATGGTTGAATGAAAATACCCACGCAACCCAAGAAAAAAGGCCCAAAGTCTCATTATTTACCCTACTAGAGGCCGGCCAGCAGGTGACCTCGAACGGTCAAACAGGTTTTCACTCACATTTAAGCGGAGGGGGAAGTGAACAGCCCAGTGCTACGCGATAAATGGTGTGCCATAAGTCTTAATTTGCATTCTCAAGTCTGATAGAAAACTGAATAAATGTCAACACAATATCTGGAAAAGTATCTCTTGTAACCTTGTAAACATCTATTGGCACTATATCTACAAATGGTTTACGCTAATCTGTCAAACATCTACAAGAGTGCAACAGTAACCACTAAAATTAGGGTCATAGCTTACTTTGCAAATAGTTGTGTCTTTTTATTTTACTTAACTTACTTAATTTATCTGACACAATAAAGTGTAGTATTAAATTAAATTAAATTTAGGACAACATATAGTAAAATTAGTATTATCATTGAATAGGAAGGTGTTTTCCTTAATGGTTTTCCACTCTTCCTCAAAGCAAATGAGATAACGATTCCTCTAAATTTTAATCTCCTTATTCCTACCTCATCAATTTAAATATTTGTATAGCCCGGATAGGTATCAAAATGCGTGTCTCGTGAAAAGAATTAGGCAAATTAAATAACTCATCAGTTAATTAAATTATTACTGGAAATTTATTTGTCTGTTCTTAGCCACCGTGTGCAGAGTAATGTTTCCTAGTTTAATGATTGTGTCACTTTGTGCAGAGTTCCATCTCGTACCACATGTCCGTTACAAGGCTACCAACCAAACAGGACGTGAAAGAACAAGATGGGGAAAATAGTCGAATTTGCACCGAGGCGCTGACGAGAACTTTGGGAACCATGCTGGATTTCTCTCTCTTCAAGTCTCCCACATTTCTGATACTAGCAGTCAGTGGGTTTATCACCATGATGGGATTTTATGTGCCATTCATTTACCTTACAGGTAACCACACGGAACTACTCCCTAATTTTCTTATGAATGGGCATTTGGAATACCTGTTTGAAAATATAAACACATTATAAGAGCTTGAAAACCTTTCACCATGGATAAAAGTCACCGTTAAAACCAGTCGCATTCAGCCAAATTCAGTGCATTAACACATAATGTTGTGCACATGTTGCAATTAAAGTAGTGTTAATTGTGGCAAAAACCAGAGAGAGCGCGAGAGGTTTTTATGGTATACGATTACCCTAAGTTTTGACCATAGGAAGAAAAGAGAGGTGCAGAAGGGTGTCTATTTTCTATGCGTTGCAAACTACCACCACCTAGCCGATGGTTACTCTGGGGCATTGTTTCCCAATATTTTTTTGATCTTGACCCTAAATATATTTCCCCAGCCCGGCGACCCAAAGGTAAATTTCATGTAGATTCTATTTCTCGCCATTTTCATATTAGTGTTTATTAAATTTACTTAATTAAATTACTTAAAATAACAAAAACAGTACTGTAACTTTATACTCAAACAAAATGTAAATCACAATTATTAATGACTGTGACTTTTATACAATGTCAGATACCGGTAAGTAATCACATAAAGCTATTTCAGTGGCTATTTCATTCTTGGGGGGTGAGTTATTTTTAGTTTTTATTTTGTATTGATGGATGTTATCAGCTAAATAAAATCAATTTCAATAACGTTTTAATTTTACAAACAGAAAAGTACACAATATGTTCACGTGAAAAAAAGAATTATTCAGTGAAAAAAAGAAAAATTCAGTGAAAACCATGGTGCTGCTTCATTTAGTATACGAGCTCTTAGAGTTTGAGTACTATGTTGACGGGAAGATAATTCTGAGGATGTTGATCGTTACAAGACCCAAAAATCCCTGTTCATAGGGGTAAGCTATATTACCAGAAGAGTGAAAAGAGTATTTTTAACGTTCCTAGTCAGAATGGGATTGTCCTTGAGCTGGGTTCAAAATTCCGAGTACAGCATAGTTCCGAAACTTTGTCTCAACACTGTTGCTATTGTCAGTATTAGAGTAACTCTTCATGTTCCAGTTTGATGGAGTTTTTAAAAATGTATTATATCATATAGTTCGAAAACAATCTCGAGACCTTCCTGTAACCCTCAGGAACATCCTTGCGGTCCTCAGGAACATCCTTGCGACCCTCATTAGGGTCATGACCCTGGGTTTGGAAACCACTGGTGGGGGATAATACCTTAAAAAAGGATTAGCAAAAGATGTACATTACTTTAGACATATAAGTATACTTCCTTCCCTTTCTAAGGCACTAGAATTCCTAGTGCATCAACAAGTTTACCGACACATTAACAAACACAATTTGTTAACTGCCTATCAGGATTCAGAACACATCATAGTACATGCACCACGTTGATAAATGTCACAGACGATATTAGACTAGCCATGGATAAGTGCTAGTTAACACTTCTTATATATTTAAATTTTTCAAAAGCTTTTAATACTGTGGATTTATTCTATGAGCAAAATTGCATATGTTATTCAATTTCTTTCCAGGAAGTATACAGTGGATGAGATCATATTGGCATGGTCGCCAGCAAAGTGTTATGATAAGATACACGTTCTAAACATGGAGCCCAGTGAGGCTGGTGTTGCACAAGGCTCAGATTTAGGGCCATTTCTTTTTTCTCTATATGTGAACGACATCACTTCTTCAATGTAATACTTTAAATATGACATGTATGCAGATGACCTTCAAATATATATTTCCACTGACCGTTCTTCAATAAATACAGCCATACAACGAATAAATATTGACCTAGCTGCAGTAAATACTTGGTCTGAAAAAAAACCCACTTAAATTGAACCTTATAAAACTCAAAGCAATTCTTATAGGAACAAGCAGATTACAAATGAATGTAGACCATTCCCTTCTGATGACATACGACTAGGAGTAGCGACGGTACAACCGACAACAATTACTAAAACCCTGGCGTGATAATTGATTAAAATCTTAATTGGACAAATCAGGCAACTTCTATTTGCAAGAAAGTTTATGCCTGCAAGTTTATGCCTGCTTACATTCACTGAGAAGGTTGAAGAATTTTCTCCCAGAAAATGTGCAAATTATCCTTGTTCAGAGATTAATAATGCCACACTTTGACTACTGCGACGTAGTATACAATGACTTAAGAGACGATCTAGCAGAACGACTACAAAACACATGACTTTGTGTTCAATAAATACTTAACTTAAAACAGCATGACAACATTTTTAAGTATTTTAATAAACTGGGTTGGATGAGAATAAATGAAAGGTGAATACTACACTTATTAGTATTGCTTCACAAAATATTATCAACATCTCAGCCTCAATACCTTTCCTCGCGGTTCCTATTTCTCAAGGATAAACACACCCGTGCTACTAAATTAGAATCCACTCTACAGATGTCTCTTCCTATACATAGATCTCAAACATATTCTCGTTATTTTACTGTCCTAGCATCACAGGCTTGGAACAAACTAGATAACTCTACTCGTCACCTAACATCTAAAATTCCCTTCAAGCGTGCGGTTAAGCAATTTATCTTTTCTAACAAGCTAAACTGAGTTCTTAAAACTATTTGCGCTTTAAATTAGGATATGAATGAGCGTGCGAATGTTTTTCTACTTATTTTAATACTATTTTATTAAAATTAGTTTGTTTTTCAATAACTGTAATGGTGTATGTTGTATTCAACACTGGTTAAGTGGAAGAGAAGGATAACGCCTTATTTTCGCCAGATAAATAAAGGTTATTATTATTATTATTATTATAAGTAGTCATATGACTTATGTTTTTCGAGCCGAGTTATAGTGTCAGCAAAGCGGATTGTTGCGAGTGAAATGAAGGAACTCTTACATCAGGTAGGAGCGCGGAATTTTGGGACTGATAAGATACTTACAGTAGCTGGTATCTCTTCTTGACGTCTCTAAGTTAAACTTGTCAAAACTACATAACATCCTGTAAAATATATTCAACATTCCAAATAAACGACCATTCGTGAACCTTATCAACTACTTTCCACTACTAAACCCCAACCCAATAAAAATTCCTGGAAGATTTGCCCACAGGGTGGGGGGCAGTGTAGCAACAACATTTTTGCGGTCAGTTTGAAGCAAAGAAAAGCGTTTCCCGGGGTAATCGGGTGGTGCCAGATACCTACTTCCTGTAGTTATTAATATTAATTTCCATTCAAGCTTTGACAGTGCACAATTTTATCTTCTTTGTGATGCAACTCAGTAATATCTACTACTAATGTTTGCAGATCGCGCTGAGCTGAGTGGCATGGAAAGAGATTTAGCCATGTTCCTTGTGTCCTGTATTGGTATAACAAACACCATTGGCAGAGTGATGTGTGGAATTGTCTCTAGCATACCAGGGATGAACGCTCTTTTCATCAACAACACAGCGCTTACGTTAGGAGGCGCCGCCACAATACTTAGCGGGGTTTCAATGTCCGTTACATATCAATATGCTTATGCTGTTATCTTTGGATTGTCGATAGGTAAGCTTGGGATTCACATTGTGAGCTTCTTATGTCTTAAGAACTAGTAATCAAATACACGTCATTTTTCAATTTTTACACAATATAAAATTATCATATCATAATTAATATATGTTTTATTAATATACTTTGTTGGTTTCAGCATGTTTTGCCTCTCTGCGCTCCATTATTATTGTTGACCTCATGGGACTTGACAATTTGACAAACGCCTTTGGTTTATTACTTCTGTTCCAAGGAATGTCTGCTGCAATCGGTTCACCAATAGCTGGTACGTTTATGTTAACTTGATCATTAATTTGTCGTAGTCAGTAGATATATTCACGTTACATTGCGGCATCTGTTGACGGTTTCACGATTATATAAATAATTAATTCATTTTATATTAAAATAATAATCCTTCACTATTATATTTTGTATTAAGTGGGGAAAATATTATAACTAATTTTGTATAAAAAATAAGGTAACGTTAGTTAAAATATTTCAAGGATAGAATGTTGGCTTAACATCTGAAAGAGCTAGAAAAATGTACATAGTATTTATTCTAAAGATAATTACACATTTGTTTACATAATAGATCTTAAATGTATGTAAAAAAATATTTTACTTAAAATTAATAGAATAAATGACACTACTGCCGTTCACCCCAAATAGTGTATCATTAAATAAAATATGATTCAAATGATTTGGTAAAAATAAATTAACTTATTTCTGCTATAAGTTTTGATAAAATTATATTATGTGATATTAATTATTATTATATCTCATTGCTCTAGATTGATAATCATATACAAGATTTTGGTATTTATATCACACAAAATATCGTAAAATAATACGTTACCAACAAAAAATGTGTGTTTGTAGCATTTTAATAAAGGAAAATAAAACATTAATATTTAATCAAATAATAATAATAAGATAGATCAAATACAAAACATCAGACACTATCAATAGCAGTGAAACATCAGAATTCAAAATGCTATCTACTTTGGGGCTAGATCATCATCATCATCATCATCATCATCATCAACATCATCATCATCAACAACAACTGTTTCCAGCCTGTGGCTGGGCCAGTTTAGTAAAATGCGTCCATCTTCATCTTAATCAAGTCATCATTTTCAAACTTTATA